>PVIC010035835.1:0-18862 GCA_004025085.1 Thryonomys swinderianus
AGAAACAAGGCTGAGGGGCAATGGAGGATTACACATTGTGAAACTGGTGAAGATGGGCAAGAAGGACAAAGGAAGGAAAAAAGAGAAGCAAAGACAGAGCTAAACAACAATGAAACTAGAAACAACTCAGAAGAACAATCAAAAAGAAGAAGAAAAATTAAAGAATGGAGGAAAAGAAAAGGAAAACTATCGAATTCACTGATTCTCTTCTCTCGCTGTAGAGAAAGGGTGTAGATGGAGCCTGGACCCATGGTGAATGATCCCGCTGAGCCAGTAGTAGAATAATCCCACCAAGGCTTCAGCTCCACTGAAATCCAGACCGTTCTGGTTTCTGGCTGTGAGGGCGGAACCCGAGTTGTTCAGCCCATGACGGTTTGGACGCCTCTTGCCAGCTGCTGGACCTTCAGAATCTCCCGTGGATTTTCCTCACGTTGTCACCGGGAACCACTAGATGGAGCTAATACCCAGCTGCTCTGAGTTCTGAGTTCAGTTAAGTTTCTTTCCCAAATGGTGATCCGCTACTTAGTTGCCTGCTCGCTCAGGGGCTGCTTCCACCAGCCTGGAGTGGAGCCACTCACTGACCACTGCAGTCTGCGGTGTCTGCCGCTCTCCACGGAGGCCTCTGGGTTCGCCAGTGGTCATCATGTATCTGCAGGCTTCAGGTGCTCATCCGTCTCTTCAGCTGGAGATCAGAGAAAAGGGGGCACTTCTTCCCATCTCAGCCCTGAGGCTCCTCTCGTCAGCGTGCCGCGGGCTTTAGTTCCTGCGCTAGATCCTTGCTGCGTCCCGGGGTCCCACTCCTCTCCTGTTTTGCACAGTGTTCTTTCATCATCTGGACGCCGAGTCTCCAAAACGCTGTTCCTCGGCGTGCTCTCCGCTCTGCCATCTTTCCCTGTATCCTTAACTCTATCAGAATTTCTTCATTTATTTTTCTTCTATTTGAATTTAGGACAATAAATTTATTTAAATGTCCATTATGTAGCTTCGGATTATTCTAATCATTTGCCTAGGTTCCTGTTTTATGTAGTGCAATGATTTATTTTTATTTGTGATATATTTTTTTCTATTTCCAAGTTCAAACATATATTTTGATTTGTTAAAATATGATACGATTTTAGCAGTGTAGAAATTTTGAATTGTATTCATTGAAATAAATTTTTTCTCTTAGTAATTTTTGGACTCTGAGGAATAATCACAGGGCCTTATCCACTTCAAGATTATAAAATAATTTGTATATATTTTGTTCTACTAATTTTGTAATTTTAACACATTTTACAGGTTTTGTCTATATATGTAGAATTTACCTTGACATAAAATATGTGGGCATAGATATATTTTTAAAATAATTATTCCAGAAAGAAAGAAAGAAAGAAAGAAAGAAAGAAAGAAAGAAAGAAAGAAAGAAAAAAGAAAGAAAGAAAGAAAGAAAGAAAGAAAGAAAGAAAGAAAGAAAGAAAGAAAGAAAGAAGAACATTTAAAGGCCAGGCATGATGGTTCATGCTTATAATTCCAGCACTAAGGAGGCAGAGGCAGGAGGATTACCATGAGTTCAAGGCCAACCTGGACTACACAGTGAGTTCAGGGTCAGCCTGAAGTACAAAGCAAGAGCCTATCTCAAAAAACAAAACAAAACAAAAAAAGTTTTAACATGCCGTAAGTGCAAAATGAAGATAGTTAAATATACACACACAGAAAACAGAATGGTTAATTCTAAATTATTTTTTCTGCCTAAAATCTTAGAATAACATTTTAAAAATAATCCTAGTGCAAATTTTGAAAAAAAATGATATTGCAGTATCATGTTGAGATTATATCATACTTTGGAAACCCCCCAAATTTTCATTTTAAAAAATGAATATTTAGTGATAAGGAATAATACAGTTTTTTAAAAAAATACATACCCCCCATATAACATTAGCTTGATTTTACCAAACTGAATTAACATTTGTGGTTGTTCTTATATTATGTAAAATAGGCAATTTCCAAGGGGAATTTGGTGTGGGAATGTAATGAGGGGAAGGAATAAATATGATTCCGAAAGAAAATAAAAGAGCTGTATATAGGAGGTGGGTGGGTAGGGATGTGGTTAAAAATGAGAATTAACTTGTGTCATATACTGGTACAAATTCCCCAATGTTGTGCATGATTGTGAGCTGTATATAAAATGTACCAATAAAGAATTAAATTAAAAATAAATTAATTCTTAATCATCATTCACTGTCTATGAAATTATATAAATCATTTAAAATATTAACTTTATTCTTTACAATATTAATGAAAGCAAAATGATCTTGGGCTGGAGATTTAGCTCAGTGGTCCCGGCACCTGCCTCGCAAGCACAAGGTCCTGAGTTCGATCCCGGTAACCACGTACAATGCTGGGCGTGGTGACTCACGCCCACCAGCCATTATTACCACATACCACAGTGCCAGGCGTGGTGGCTCACTCCTGTAATCCCAGTATTCAGGAGGCAGAGGCAGGAGGATTGCTGAGTTCGAGGCTTGCCTGGGCTACATACTGAGCCCAGGGCCAGCCTGAACTACAAAGCGAGACCCTTTCAAAAAAAAAAAAAAGTCTTGATTCAATATTCTAGGTTTTATTCATCACTGTTTTCTTTGTAAAATGAAGAACAATTTAAACTTGGTCTTTCAAGTCTGCTATGTAGTCTGATTAAAATAGATTTCGATTGGAATGGGAAATTTTCTTATAAAGAAATTAGTTCATGGGGAGTTATAAATTTTTTTCTTGAGATTTTAGTAGAATGCAATCAATATACTGAAAGAAGAGGAAAGACCTAGGTGGGCCGTTTCAAGAATGCAATGCTCGTTTGTGTACTGGGATTATGAATGCAAAGTAACTTCTGTTTGTAGAAAGATGTTTTGGAGCACAGCTTTTCTGGCTTTTGCACTAGAATTCACAGGAAAACTATAAATATTAAAACTAAATTGAGAGACAGACTTTAAAAATTTTGTGTCTCTATCATTTGACTTTCAAGTATTCTAATTGAAAACCTAATTTTCATGGAGAATTGTGGAATTCATGCAGCATTCTTTTCTAAGTATTCATGAGTACTTAGAAAAGACTTAATATTTCATTTTCACTTTTTTGTTACTTTGAAATGTGAGTGTAATATTTTCTACTTTCAAATATTAATGAAATAAGTAATTTTCAAGAAGACATCTGTTCATATGAGGTAGACCCCAAAGAATGTATCATTTCACAGTTTAGAAGGCAAGGTAAGGTCATAATGTTTTTTAAAATTGTGTTTATTGTGGTGAGTCAAAGGGCAATACGATGAGGGATATTTGCCTAGTTTTCCAAACTCAAGACATTTGAAAGAATGAGGCAAGTTTGTACACCGTTTATTGTAATAAGCACCACAAGAGAAAAACGATCAAATTGTGCTCATAAAAGTGAAATACTTGATAATTACTATAGAGCATAAAGAGGACTTCTTAGAAATCATTTTTTACTGAGCTATAAAGGATAGATTGAATTTCAAAAACTACAAATGTTTGTGCCTTTTTGTGAAAGGCACAGAGCTGGGTTCCGGTATTTGGTTTGAAGAGGGCGTGCAGAAAGGGGAGTATCATGATGTGAAAGCAGATCAAATAGAGAGACTGGGATGAGAGTTGAGAATATAATTGCAGGGAAGCATATGGTACTTGTTAGAATCCCCCCAAAAGATTTATAGATGCCTGGTAAATATTTTAAAACTGGAAAAGAAGGTTAAATGTTTTAAAAAATATATTTTAAAAAAATCTACGTGAATAAGCAGTTCTAAAAGTAGACAACATGAAATCTATCATTTGAATGATATTTAAGTGCAATTTAGTGACACATTAAGAAGTCAGTAGATATTTCTGATGTTTTACAGTCATCACCACTATCTGGGGAGAATTTGTGACTCTATTATGCATTTTACTTGTTATCAATGGCTTTTTAAAATAGCTCATCTCTCCTGTTCATTTTGTATTTCTGAAATGAAATTTTATGGGATGATTTCACATATATTTTCAGAAAAGAAATGGCACCGAATCTTTGTTTAAGGCAGAAGTCCAAGGTATTCTGTATGTGTATAGCTTCTGTAATCATAAGGAAGTCATTGAACTTACCTGGGTCAATGTAAATTTAGAATATTAAACTACATCATTAGTAAATTATGTTTTTGTATAAACAGGGCATGTAACTTGTGCAGTTATCTAGGGCCTCAAACTTAGAAGGGACCTGCATTTAATTAATATCACTTTAACATTCTTAAGAACCTTTTGAACAAAAATATGACTTTTTTATTTTGCACTGGGTCCTAAAACATATGTAATTGGTTCTGGGTGAAAATACATATGGCTTTTATGATTAAATGTGCTAGATAAAATATGTAAAAATGTCTTCCACCTTTTCTTTACCATACAGTAAAGCAAAGTTTCTAAGAAAAGAAGGGAAGATAAATAAAAATTTTTAAAAATTCAGCTCTCACATCTCACTCCACAGAGATACAGCTATACACTTAGACATAAAAATCACCATTATTCTGATTGCTCAAGAAGAAAAGTGAAGCATTTTGATTTACTAACCAGAGAGTTTTCTAAATGTTCTTTTCAGGCAATATATTTAAACAGCAATACAGTTATGACAGGTTGGATTACAGCATTTAGCACTTTTCTGAAAGTTTTTAGATTTTACATGCTTTCTGCCTTTCAGAAAGATTTGGGCCAGACATTTTAGATAGCAAATAAATACATTTTTATTATCTTTTGGACAATTGTCTCTGTACAGTGTCACTCAATCACTGGTGGTAAATCTATATTCTCCTGGCTGGCAAAATTTGAGTTGTTTGGTGGACTAAAAGACTTAACTCTCTTTAAAATAAAAAAAATAAAGTAATCAATGCATGAGCAAATATATATTCCATAGCCTGAATAAAACATTCTGCTAATTTATGTTTTAGAATTTGGTAATTAAAGGAACAATATTAAACTAATGTGCTAAAGGGTAAATAACAGCTTTTGCATAGTTTAGTGAGCATAGAATTATTATGAGTTTCTGATTCTGATAGGAAAGCTACAGATGGTTAATTGCTATTAATACAGAAGTATTTGTTATAATGAACCTATTATTTTAATTTTTATGAACTTCTCTACATTTTGCCATAATCACAGTGCTCTGAAATAAATGGTTTCCCCCCCCAAAAAAAACAGAATATTTTTTCTAATGTTATCTTCTGACGTTCCACCATTTTGAGTATCGTTTTTCAACCATTATCCAAAGGATAGAATAATCTACTGTTTTCAAGAACTCCCAAATTGTATCTTTCTCTCTGAAAGATGTAATCTTAATGTTTTGTAAACGAGTATAATTTTCTCAATGACAAACACACCTTTTCCTTACTTCTACGAAATTTTATTAAGCACATATATATACAGAATTTCATTTCATTGTTAGAAAGATAATGCAGCAGTAAAATGCTAACCAGTGTGTGCAGCTCTACCTAGGTGGTCCAGGAGAATGAAATTCACACTCAGGAGTCTCAAGGCAAAGTGTACAGCTTTAATTAATTAATTAATTTTTGAGACAGGGTCTTGCTTTGTAGTTCAGGCTGGCCCTGAGCTCACTATGTAGCCCAGGCAAGCCTGGAACTCAGCAATCCTCCTGTCTCTGCCTCCCGAGTGCTGGGATTATAGGCGTGAGCCATCACGCCCAGCACTGTGGTATGTGGTATTGATTGCTGGTGGGCGTGAGTCACCACGCCCAGCATTCTATGTGGTCACCAGTATCAAACTCAGAGCCTTGCGCTTACGAGGCAGGCACAGGAACCACTGAGCTAAATCTCCGGCCCAGCCCATCTTTATTCTTAATGCCAGAGGGTCTGTCAGTGATTCACCTGCAGACACTAACCTAACTCCTCCGCCAGAGCTGGTCGCTGATACTCTCAGAGAGGGGCAGAGTTACAGAAACCAAGCATTTAGTATTACCCCACTGGTTGAAAAGCTGCAAGTTTTGTTCCTTCATTTTCACAAAGGCCCAGTAATCCTACTGATTATGAAGTTTACAGGTCTCATTGATTAAGAACAGTGCAGAGTTTTACAAGGAGGTAAAAGTAACAGAACTAGAAACAAAGGAAATTCCTCAGCTGCCAGAGAGCACCGGGTCCCAGAGGGCTCTCACACATCTGTTACACCAAGACCGTAACATGGAACAAAAGGCTACAGTTCTCCAGTTCTGGAAGTTCAAGGCATAATAGCTCTTCTCTACTCCCAACTGTAGCGCGGTCTATTTTGCTGAGTCACCCGTGGCTCAGAGTGGAAACCCAAGACACCATGGGAAAAAGAGTGAGTTTAGTTCTCTAGCAGGCCCACTGCTGCCTTAACAGATTTACTGTCTTAGCACAGTAACAATAACCGCATTAATTCATTTCTTAGTAGAGTTCGCCTCTTAAGACTAGGAATTACATTTTCGTACATACAAACTTTGTGTGACACATTCAAATAATGTATGATTTTATCCACTGTCCTCCTCTCAGTCAAACAATAAAGCTTATCCAGTCCTGTCAGAGGGAGGACTTGTGATAAGAGAAATAAATTGCGACCTCAATTCTATAACACTGTCTATAATCTATAGGGCAGTGGAGATGTGTGGGGACGATCTCATTGAATATGTCACAATGGGAGCTGTGGGATGGGGATAATAATTCTTTTTAAATTAATGCTTCTAGCAAGTCTATATTCTGATGTACAGCCTTAAACCCTCTGGAATCTATTTTTATCAAGATATGCAAATAAATTAGGGCATGAGCCTTTTAGGCTAGCTGGATTTCTACTTACAGTTATGTGTGCTTATGTATATTTTGTGAACATATAATCTCTATGAGGGTTGCACATATTAGAATGACAGGTTTGTAATTACTACTACATACCTAATTTGGTATTTTTTATTTGAAGATGTAGATTAATTAAGCTTATTCAACATCAGACTCTGAAAAAGCTTAATTGTATTCATAAGTTTACTTTATTAAATTTATGAATAATTTAAATACACAGGAACATTTTATTTAAGTCAGACAATAATTTAATTTAAAAGTTAATTGAAAATATTACATGTGTAAATGAAATTTAAAGTTTACAGCTAATTGAATTTGAAATCAAACATGTAGATACAGATTCCTTCTAAATTTACAATTATTTCATAAATTATATTAAAATATTAAAGAAATAAAATCATAGCATTGATAACCAAACAAAAATAATTACAAGAAGAAATATTGTCCTCAGTAGTCTTTTATGAAGAGAGAAATCTTTGAAGACATAAAATCTTCATGAGAAAATATATATGATGGACATTTGAAAGAGGCCCTTCTACATGGAACTAGAAACCAAGTTGAAAGACAACAGTAAAATAAAAAGATACAAATAAAAAAAAGGAAGGGCCAGGAATACAACTATATCTAAAAGAAAATAAATAAATAAATCCAACTAAATTCTTCAGAGCCTTAAGAATAAACAACAGCAAAGAGTTACAAATTGTACAGAAGAACTATAAATTGTGAATCTAAAATATCATTAAATAATTAAAATGAAATGGCATGTTGTTCATAGTAGTTTTGAGGAAGCAGTGTATGAAATCAGTGCACTTGATTACAGGTCAATTGTAATTAACCAGTCTGAGAAGAAAAAAATGAAGAAAGTGAGCAGACTCTGAGACTGTGGGGCAACACTAAGCACAAAAACAAATGCATAAATGGAGTCCAGAGTGGAAAGAAAACTGGGTAAAAATGACATGTGAAGGAATATGATTCAGAAACTTCCAATAGTTGATAAAATAATAAACATATACATGTTAAACATAATAAATTTCAAGAAAGATAAGCATAAAGAAAAGTATATCTGGACACTGCTAAGATGCATAAGCAAAGTGCAAATTTTAGACACCATAACAGAGATGAGCTTTACTAAGTTAAAGGGCTCATCAGTAGGATTCCATTAGTGTCTCACTGGAAACCATGGAGGCCAGAAGGCAGAGCCTTGACATGAGCTAACATAGGGGGAAAAGGCATGAACCTAAAATTCTATGTCTAACAAACAAAATACATTGTACCACTAAAAATAAAAATTAAAAAAGAGAAACTTACAATTTTTCAGATAAACCAACTGTAGTTCATTACCAGTCAACCCCCCTCCCTTTGTGGTAAGTGCTGACGGGAATCCCCAGGGTGGACATGGATGGATACTGGAGAGACATTTGAACTACATGACAAAACGAAAACCAACACCGGTAAGGCAACTAAATGAGTTGAAAAGCTAGTATAAAAAAAAAAAAACAAAAACAGGGCCGGAGGGTTAGCTCAGTGGTGCCTGCCGCATAAGCCCAAGGACCTGAGTTCGATCCCCGGTAACCACATATAATGCTGGGCGTGGAGACTCACACCCACCAACAATCAACACCGCATACCACAATGCCGGACGTGGTGGCTCACGCCTGTAATCCCAGCACTCGGGAGGCAGAGACAGGAGGATTGCTGAGTTCGCGGAGGCTTGCCTGGGCACCATAGTGAGTTCAGGGCCAGCCTGAACTACAACGCGAGACCCTGTCTCCAAAACAAAACAAAACAAAAAACCAAGTCCTTTTCTTCTATAAGAGACAAATACATAAAACTGGTTATGAACTCACTTAAGTGTAGACACAATGTATATACATAAAATTACATGAAGGAAGAAGAACAGAGCTCTGTAGAAGGGTACTTTTGGCAAAATATTGAAACTAAAATGACTATAATGCAGAATAGTATGAGACTCTGAGATATCAATTGGAATCCTAACACTAAGTAGTAAGAAAATAAAGAATCCAGAGAAAAGGTGAAAGAAATCAAAATAGCATAGCACACAAATAACTGAAGTAAAAAAAGTGAGGAGGGAGTTGAGAGCTAAAAATATAGACTGAAAGAAAATATAGATTGTATTTCTCAAAGGGAAACTAAATGTGAAAAAAATACCTTGAATCACCAGTTATGCTTATAGGGCTTTGTCTTCATCCCAGGAAATGCCACTGGTTATGCCTATGAACTAAGAAGAATGTACTAAAATGAACACCAGTTATGTTGCAGTGGAGTAATGAAGAAAGAATATCACAAATAACTGCAAATCACCCTTTATGAAATTTCTGAGTCTGTTAAATCATAGTCAGGGCAAAGATGGTCCAAACATAGAATTCTGTTTCAGCAAAGGCAAATAATTATTATTTTAAAAATTACTAATTAGTTCTTATCATACTTTCTAGTGTGAAAAATTATTTTTCAGTGGGACAGTAAGTAGAATGTGAAGCAAATTGTCATCCATAGTTTCCCACTTACTCATTACCTAATAATACCAGAAAAATTGGCTAGTGGTACTCATGTCTAGGCACTGACTACTCAAAATATGTGTGTAAAATTAACTTCATCATTTCAAGAACAAAATTTGTAGAGAACTACATTTTAAAACAAAAACATACAAATTCTATCAATGATAATAAGCCTCAGTCAAATTATACAGTGCATACTATGCTTTCAGAGGCTTCATGTATTAAATTTGTTTGTCCTTAGTATTTATATTCTCAGAAGTATAACCCTGTTGTGATTTTGTTGACGGCATGAAACCACATATGCTTTTTTCTTATCTAATTGATGAGAAATGGAAGACTGATATGTGATCAGAATTTTCATACTTTTCAAGCTTCTTGATTAAAGAAAGCATCTCGTACTGGACTAGAAACATAAATATAGGTAAAGAATATGTTCTCTGAAGAAAGGCAGAGGCCATTTACTTGGACAAGCCCTGCTGATGTACACTGCAGCCATGATGGGCTGTTATTCAAATGTCCTTTTTCCAATAGATGGAAACCACACAGAAGAACTCAACAATTACAGCATTAAAAGCTCAACATGTGACCTACCCTCCCCTTTAAGTAGGCAAATTTTGTTTTCTTCTTTTGGTTTATTGTCAATATTTCAACTCACAAAGATCAACTCAAGTTGTATGATAACTTTGAAATATTTGAGGGGACCAAATAACATAGACTGGAAGCTAATGGAGTCTATAGTTTATATAAAAGGGAATCAAATCAATGGGCCAAGTCTGCAGTACAAATAATCCATTATCTTGTCATTTTCTTCTCCTGTAAGGTTCCCTTCAACTCTAATTCTTTACCAAAGCCCATACTTGAAAACTAAATACTACTTTGGGCACTAAAAGCCATTAAGTGGAAAAATGTCTTGGAAGAATGACAAGGTGATTGGCTACCTCAGGTCCAAATATTTTTGTCCATTAGAACCCCATTTTACCCTATAGGGCCTCTTCAATCTTGCTTCTAAAATATTCCTAAATATAGTCCTTATATTTAGAGAATATTGAAATTTGTGTTACAAGAGCGCCTGTTTGTGGCAGTTTGAAGTTCGTTCAGTGATATAAAATGTTGGAAGTCTATTTCTCAACATACTGTAATGAAATATGAAAAGGAGCCTATCAACATATAACAAATGAGACACAGGGTAGCTTTTCTACAATAAACAAATTCCAAAGTGATTGTATAAAGCCAGATGAATAAACTTCCCTAATACTGAAAATCACAAATACATCCAGTTTACATTGTGTCTGCATTTTCTTGCCTGGCTATTGGCTTACATATAAATTCTAGCCTTTGGTTCCAGTCCTCTCTGTCTTTCTTTCCACTGTTTCTATACAATGTAGATTTAATAAAAATATTCACATTTTCATCTCATTTTCTTAAGTCAGAAGACTCATTTCATGCTGCACTGATTTGGTTTCTCTTCCTTCCCCACGTGTGCTGAGTGACTGTTGTCTAGTTGAATAGCTATTCTTCTCATTGTTTTGCTTTCTGCTCCGACTTTTTAAAATTCCATTATTTTGGCTAGATTTTCTTACACCTGACATCTGCAATTGTGAGAAAAACCTGGAAATGGGTCAGAAAATGGAAGTGCTAGAAGAAATACATAGGAGCCTTTTTCTCTCTTGTAAAGGTTTGGCACGCTCCTTTCCCAAGCTAACTAACCTTTTCACTAGTCCCTTTTTTAATAAACTTCTTTTATTGATGAGAATGGAATGAGTCAAGTTCCTATAACCATTGTAAAATATTGATAGAACATTTATTAGGATTTACTTAATGCTATCAACATTTAAAGCATTATAAAATTTTATTTAAATTTTGTCCATAGCTTGTTGTTTTATATCTAATGTATGTTAAATTATTCACAGCTACTATGCACATCAGTAATGTCTGATTTCAAGTTCTATGACACTTGTGATTATTGAAATAGAAGAAAATCACGTAATTTCTTGCTATAATGGCCTATGCATGACACGTCACTTTTCAAACCTACAAACTCAATGAAAAATAGTCTGTTTGGTTCTTTCAGACTAGAGCTAAGAAAGTGCTTTAGAAAAATAACTCTTTAATTCTGCAAAAATTACAGACACACGAATTCAACTTGAGAAGCTTTGTAGCCATCAGGGGTCTTTCAAGGAAATGGAGGCATTGTGGCATTTTGAATAAGAAGGCATTTAGTATAAGGAGTGGAACGGGGGGAGATACTACCCTAGACTGGTCCTCTCAGGGCACTCGGAGTTGTAGGCAACACCACCATAGCAGGTTGGGCTCTAAGGGTGGTGCCTCCATGATCGCATGATCAGCACGCGACACACTATGACAGACAGCTGCACGGCAGGAGTGATGAAGGAAAACAGCTAGTGCTGCAGCTCATCTTGACCCCCACACAGCCTCTGCACGCTCCTCACATTACAGGTTTCTGCCTCTACCACTGCTGCAGGTGTCTTTCCCGACTGCTGAAACAGGAGACAAATCCAACTGCAATTTATGTATTAGTGACATTGAATGAATACTAAGCAATACATTTTCTATCGATGTCTTTCAACAGTCAAGGGGATTGTTTTGATCCCAGCAATAGAAAAATGTTGGAAAACTAGCTTCGAATGTATTTCTGTCCTCCACATCCTGTGTTCAGCTAACTGGTGAGAAGTTATTAGAGACAGGAAACCTACGACAGGGGAAGTCTCTGAATTATAGTTCTAAGCGTTCTAATTTGGGAACTACAGGATTTCAAATAAGAAGAAACCTAGGGTGAAAACTTACCCAAGGATAATGAGTGTAGGTTTTTTGGAGGTGAATGGCATCTGCTCAGGCCTCTTCCTGTTCAATCCAGGCAGTGTTTACCGCTCTACCTAACATTTAACCATCAGGATATACGCAGAAGAAATTAGGGTCAGGAAATGTCAATAGACGAAAAAATTTCCCTTGTTAGGTACAAATTATGAGAACAAAAGGAAAATGCCATAATCAGGCACAACTTGATTAACTGGGTATTTTAAACAGAGTACTTCTCTGAACAAAAAGCGGCATTTTTATACCTAGAATGGAAAGAAGTAAGATTTATTAGATTTATTAAACAGCAGGTATGCCTGATGAACTGTTGAAAATGCTTTCACCTAAGTTATTTTTAGTATGCTGAGTTACACAATTTCTAAATAAGCAAAACAGACTCAGTAAAACTTGTAACACAGCAGATATTTGTGTCAAAATACAAGTATTTAGGATGGAGTTTTAAAATTGATGAGTGTGGGAATAAGTATTTTTGTTAGAGGTTTTGAGGGGAACTGTTGGGCGTTGAGCACTTAAACCCTCTTTTACCCATCTGGTATTTAGAACCAACTCACAGAAATAGGAGCCAAGCAGATGGAGATCAATTCAACCTTTATTACCCAAACTCATTTGGGTGAATGCGATTCAGAGATGAGGCCCAAGCGAGTTTTCTGTGCTCCGTGTCTCACAGATTTAGACCTTAAGTCAGACAAATGGAGAATTTGAATTTGAATGAGAGCAGTGATGCTCACCTAAGACCCCAAATCTTCTAGTGAGGAAGGAAACAGAAACAGAAGTACCAACCAATGTACATAATTTCTATCCCACCAGAGCAAGTGAGGCCCTCGCCATCCACACAGGGGCCCCGGACCTTCTTCTAGGCAGAGTAAATTGTCGGAGAATACAAAGTGGCTCTGAAGCTGGGCAAAAAATTCAAGTAAAAATGTCTTTTTCTGGACCATAAGGTAAGTTTTCCATCCAGAAAAAGATAGTGCTTCAGGGGATGGCATATCTCACAATTAAAACAACATAAATTTTAGAAGACAGAGAAATAGCTTATCCCAGATTTGGGGCACAGAGGGATGTAAATTCAGAGGCAGAAAATAAGGTCTCCACAAGGTCCTCCTGGAACTAAATGGCATTCATAAGAAATCAGATATATAGTATTAGGGATTTAAAACATTGTTAAAGATCTTGTAAAAGCTTGCCTTTTACTTAGAATCATTACCTTCTTCCATCCATCTTCAAGTTTCTTCTGAAATATTTAATTATAAGTCATTTCTTCTAGCCCCATCCTTGCAAGGAATAAGAACTCTATTCAGCCAATTGCTAATGAGTTAATAGTAATTATTAGCCTCTTTTGATCTTTGATTAGGCATAATATGCCTTTCTAAAAATCACTAGATTGGATGGTAGTCAACTAACAGGCCTTAGAAATATCTGCAAGCTTTGTTATATTTAATTTTACTGCTATAGGAGCTAGTGGTAAAGTACATAAAAAGACTGAGATACAAGTGCCTATTTGCATAGAGAAAGAAATGGGTTCTCAGAAGTTAGATCTCACTAATAAATCAGGAGACAAATGAAACAAAGATAAGTTTTCACTGACCAAGTCAAATGGAATACAGATTATATAAGTTGGGGAATTTGCCATTACATACATGAGTTGACTACTTAAGAAAAGAAATTTAGGATATATAGAGAGAATTAGAAAATAAGATGAAACAGTATATATGTAAATTTTCTTAGTCGCCATTTTCAAGTGTACAGTTTGAACCATAAAATGTCTGACATTTCAAAGAAGAAAAAAATTGAGAAATATGATAATGCTGAACTATAGTGGAGATAATATGACGAAAGTTCATTATGATAGGTTCTTTCTGTATTTTACTGTGGTGATTCCAATTCTATTATTTTGTATTTTTATAATGGCACCAAAGGATCATTTTGTGAATATTTCAGATGAGGAGACATCATCAGAAATGTTAGATAATTGAGAGAAATACAGAGTGGGGGTTAAATCTCTATTCTGGAGTTAGAATACCTGGATTGCTATCCGACCTTTGTTTTGTGTTCTTTATGTCACTTTGAAGAAATTCCTTTACATGTTAGGGCTTCAGTTCCTTTGTTTGTGCAACTATGGTCTCTATCCAACTAGTTTTTTTTTTAAATAGAAACTAAATGTCATTGCTCAGCACTGTATCTGGAAATTGATGGTCCCTCAACAAAGTTTTATAATAATTTTTATGGCAGCTCTTATTAGCAGAGCTCATGTAGCAAGTAAATGTTAAAACATGGATTGTAGCCAAAATCTCAGTCTGAAAAACTGAGTGTGCCCACGTTCCTGTTATACAAAACTCTTTCAGAGTGAGACATGGGATGACCAATAAATGTTTCTTGAACTGAATTAAACTCTGGGGTCACTGAAACATCAATTGGATGAGTCACGTCAATGCAGTATCTTTCCATAGAGCGTGAGCATAATGGAGGACATTCTTCCCATTAGCTTGTCATGCTTTGATGAGCAGGAGCTCTTTCTGAGTCGCAGTGTCTGTCACGAAATGTATCACTCACGTGTGAGGACAAAGAGGGCACAAAGGGACGATGTTGATGTGCGGCAAATCCATGGACCATTTTCTGTCATCAGGAACCCTCCATCAGTTTTGGTGAAGTTTGTGTCATAAAACTTAGTCTTGTCTAATAGTTCATTCTATGCAGTTTTGTGGAGTTTTTCTTAAGTGTGAAGATTTGTTAAGCGAAACTTCCTTTTATTGATAAGTTTTGCCCCAAAGTAGGTTTAAATCGAAGCCATCATATTTATTTTCTTAAGTGCTATATTTCTTTTAATGTGTCTAGCAGGCTCACTGAAGTGTGAAGAGAATTTCAGAGATGACTTCTCGTTAGATCCGTTGACATTGCCACTGTGACTTTCCCTCTGGTTGTTGGGTAACTTTTCAAGGTCTGAATGTCTATGAAGCTCAATATAAATAGTTCTGTTATATTGAATAAAATTGTAGATTTACATTTATTCAAATTATTAATTACCATGATTATTTTACACCAAGATCTAATGACATTACTGTTTTTAATCCCCTTTCTCACTTCATACTACTTTTAAGCACAAGCCATGTATCATATACTGAATTTGATTTGAAGAAAGATATAGTTTAAATTGCTATTCCCTGATCCAACAAAATCAAACAGAAAGGGAAGCTGGGAGAATTGATTCATTACTTCACTTTGATTTATAATCAGAATCCATGGAATGTTATAAAAAAGTATCTAATTATGCTGGCTCTTATGTAGAAAAGACATGAGAACATATGGAATATTATTGGTGAATGCCAGGAAGTATAAATATTCACACAAAAGATAACACCAAAAGGACAAATTGGTGCCAAGGTAGAAAGGGCCATTTTAAGAATTGCTATAGGAAAAGAATCAAAGTTTCCCTGTAGAATTCAAGATGATAGGATCAGGTGTATTTAAAATTCAGCAGCAGCAGCATTTATCTGTTCCTTTCTGCATTTACCATTCCATAAATATTGGATGAGCACCTAGTAGGTGATGGATATATAATGGTGGTTATAATAGGCTCATCTACACACTTGTGGAATTTCTAACCTAGTTTCAGGGAAGGAAAAAAATAAGAAAAAAATAAAGCAGAGAAGCTTTACTTCATCTGTAAGTTAAATATCATTTTTGACTCCTTTGTAAGACTCTTCATCAAAATTTTATAAGAATGTTTCAATTTCAATACTCTGAAATAGTACAAGATATTTTGTAGTTAAACTTCCTGATGGGCACTAAGGGGTGGTCTAAAAGGTACTGTATGAAATAGTGAGTTCTGCGCTAGTGTGTGCAGTGTGAGACCAGATGGACTTAGAGTCCACCAAGATCCCAGAATGCTCCGGGCAGCACAACAGCCTCTCTGCTCATCTCAGTATGCTCAACTGTAGTTGTTAAAAGCACACACCATGAAGCCTCAGTTCTCCCATGTTTTTGGACAGCCTAAGCCAAATTACCATGATGCTTGTGATTTTGTAACTCTGTGTAGCATTATATTTAGTTGGTAATTTGATTGCTTAGTGATCTCAGTTAGTTCCAGGAGGGCTTAGTGGAGCCTCAGCCTTGATTCCTAGCTTTAGATTTACACCAGGCTGTGGGGTAAGATGGGGGATTGTCATGGTCTTTAGACATTTCAACAAAACACTGACCAACCCTCAATCTCTTGGCAGCTGATTTATGGGAATGATATTTTAATGACTGTGAAAATGCTGAGATGAAAGCTCAGAAACTTAAAATCTAGCTGGAGCTCTACATGTCCACTGTGTAAAGATCCTCTCTTCAGTCCCCTATTTCATAGATGAGACAAATGGATATAGATTCTCTTCAAACATTTTAGCATATGGCTTTACTGTGAAAGACTTTCCACATCCTGGAAGAAATGCCATTTC
Source organism: Thryonomys swinderianus (assembly GCA_004025085.1). NCBI lineage: Eukaryota > Metazoa > Chordata > Mammalia > Rodentia > Thryonomyidae > Thryonomys > Thryonomys swinderianus. The sequence goes on from PVIC010035835.1 coordinate 16,602, forward strand.
TACTTAGTGAAATCTACCAGTTTTCCTCGATCATGAATAAGATCCCAGCATGTCACTGGATTTCTGTAGTGGATTGTGTCAGCCGATTTACAAAATTGTATATCAGACTCTGAGGAAATCTCAAGGCTCAAAAGCTTAGGGAAAATGATTTTTGTTTATTAACACAAGGATGACATTTTCTATCCTGCAATGTTGGTTTGAAATACCTCTTATTTAGCTCAGATTATTTTGGGGAAAGACAGATTAAATATAACAATAATATCATTATATGTTCTAGAAACAACTTTTGAAGGTCATTTGCTTCTTTTACATTCCTTTGAGCATTACTGAAGCCACTGAAGAATAGTGTTTCTTTGAAACACTGCTGAATCTGATGCTTGTGTACAGCTTAGTAAGCTACTTTAAATCAGTAAATGTGTGACTCTTTTGACCATGATTGCTTTTTGAAAGAACCAAACTTAGTTCATTATCAAAGGATTTCAATCAACACTGTTTAAAAATTCAATTTTATATAAGAATATATATAATTCATGGAGATTTAATTTTGAAGCTGTTATTTTCTCAGCTCAAGTTTCAAGGTTAAAGCTACTATTCCCAAGCAGTCTGATTCAATGAGTACTGCTGTGTGTAGTGTATGGTACGCAGTAGACCAATAAAAACAATCTGATTGATCTATCTCGTTATGGACTTGATGGCTTCCAAAGCACTAGCTATAAAATAAGCTAACTGGAAAATCAAAGCTTTAGTGACCTCACAGGACTCTTCATCACATAGTGCATTTTAAATCTTGTTACTTTACATTTAGATATCTAAATTTATACAACAAAACCAGCAAAAACTAATGAAGAACATTTCATTTTTCACCCTTCCAGGTTGGAAGACTTGAACTAGTGACTATGTTTCCAAGTACTCACATCCCTCAATGTTTAAACTTTTATTTCGGCTGGGTCTTCAGGTTCTTTACCTTTCTCTCTTCGACCTATATTCCTCTTCAAATTCTTCATTCTAAAGAGACTCATTTGTCCTCATTATATAGCTTTCTATCTGCCTAATCAATATATTTAAAATCTGTAGTTTAGTTCCAGTTTTTCAATTTGGAAATAAAGGAGGTGGGCATATATTTTTTCTACTTGTAAATGATTACCTAGAGCTTAACTAAACGATCTCAGCAAAATGTTCTTGTGTGCTGAGATGAATGTGGCTATTTGGTTTTATTTCCAGGAAAGTTAGTTACTATTATAACAGATGATCATTATTAAAGTCTCTAGAAAATTGAATTCATATGATCTTAACACACAATGCTGAGATTTGCCCCATTTCTTCTTATGTATCCTTCTTCCCTTTAATAGCACTGTGACCTTCATCTCACTGTCTGCAAAGATAGATGTCACCTTCCTGTCACTGGGGCAAAGTACTTGGCACCCACAAATTAAGAGAAGGAGCATGGCAGAATACCTCTGTTCACCTCATTACAGCCAAGAAGCAGATCAAAGGGAACAAAAATATATCCTTCCAAGTCACGGTCCTCATGACCCACCTGTAGCTGAACCCTACCTCCTAACAGCTTGTTCCCCAATTGACATAGTCATAAGTGGTGACTCAACTGAAGAATACAGCACCACAAGGTGTCATGATTCAGTCTCCTGTCAGCATGAGACTTAGGTAGACCTTCCAGAGCTGAGCCACAGTACTAGGCGTCTAGTGCTTTGGGGCTACCTGGTCTTTCCTTAGGAAATACCCTTACCTGTGTATGAACACAGGGTAAGATTCCTATGCTCAGAGACTTTCTCTTCTCTATCTCTCTGACTCTGTCTGTCTCTAGCTGTTTCTGTCTGTTTCACTGTCTCTTTCTCTGGATATTCTCTTTCAAAATTCTTCTACTATGTACTTACTTTTTTAGGGGGCAGGGTCTTGCTTTGTAGTTCAGGCTTGCCTTGAGCTCACTATGTAGCTCAAGCAAGCCTCGAACTCAGCAAGCCTCCTTCCTCTGCCTCACGAGTGCTGGGATTACAGGCTTGAGCCCCCAAGCCTGGCTGTGTACTTAGTTTTAAAGACTACCTTACCTATGAGAAAACTAAGAAACTGAGATGAAAAGAGACAAAAATGGAAGATGGTAGTATTCACTTATGATGATCGCTTCTTGGCCCTTTGGCTAAGATCGAGTGTGGTATTCATTTATGAAAAATGATGTATTATCTACTAATTGCCATAATAAGCACTAGATAAAAATGGAATATTATTTATCCTTCAAGGAAGTCTTA
>PVIC010035836.1:0-18870 GCA_004025085.1 Thryonomys swinderianus
GAGGACCTCACTGGATTTCATGAGCCCCCCTGCCTTGTTTACTGTACTGGCATTGTTTTGTTTAAAAAATATTTTTAAAAGTTCTGTGGAAGTCATTATTGCATCTACTGAAATGATAGTATTGAGATTATTGTTCCCTAATTATAATGTTCTCTCGATGAAGAATCAAGGAATTTGCTTTTTAAAGATTTATGGGAAAATTTTCAGACTAGTCTTAGTACCAGAAAGTTTATATTTCTCTGAGCATATTTCTCCAAATAATCATGTAAATGAATGGTCCAGGCTTTCCCTCCAAGATGCCTGCCAGATGGCTCCGAAGTGAAATTATGGGTTTTTTTTAGTTTTTGCTTGGGCTACTGTGCTTGCTGAGTACTGTTCTCTTTTATGGCCCTAGGTTGCTTTCCCTTTCCCTTTTCTCATCTTTTGAGACAGGGTTTCACTCAGTAGTTCAGGCTGGCCTTGAACTCATGGTGATCCTCCTGTCTCAGCCTCCTGAACACTGACATTACAGGCATGTCCCACCATGCCTGGCAAAAATTTGTATACTTATGATAGAGATGTGACACTTCAGTTATGAACAGAGTAACAAGCATAGTAATATTAGTACTTGTGACTGTGTACCAATAGAAGCCACAGATATTTTTATCTAACATTACTGTATATTGTTACAGGTATTGCAAAATACCTGTGGTCTTTATTATTAGAGAGTTAAGACTGTCATTACAGCTATCTATCTGGACAACTAGAGCTTATTATTTGAAATTTATAAAGGAACTTCGATCCATGGTACCAAAAAAAATAAAAAATAAAGTTTATAACAGAGTATTTTTATTACTATACTGCGGCTTTTAAAAACCATTTTGATAATTATAATTCTTTTTTTTTTTGCACTCCTTTGTGTTTCATGTGTTAAAAAACACTTTTTTCTGAGAAAGGATTCACAGGCTACTGAAAGATTTCTTAAAAAAAGATAAGACATCTCTGTGCAACACACACATACACACACACACAGAGGCATGCATTGTACGTACAGTTTCGGGAGCTCATTGACTCCCCTTAAAAGGCCCAACCCTAGGATCTGCAGTTTAAGTACTCATAACCCTGCTGGCTAAAAATTCAGGATAGTAAGCTGCTTGAAGGGTTGGCTTACTTACATAAGGCCCCATTCAAACGAGTCTCTCAGAAGAACTGACTTACACTGCCTTTTTAGTCATAGCAAGTATTGGGCAGTTATTTAGTATTATCTCTTTCTTCCACAAAACAGTGTGTATGTCACTGTGAAATAATCCTCCTGGCTTATACCATGTTATACTTTTTTTAAGAGAAGGTTTCACTTAGATATGATTTGGAAAAAAATAAAAGAGTAGGTATATAGGGGGTGGGGAGGGGGTGGGTGGGCAGGGATGTGGGTAAAAATGAGAATTGACCTGTGTCACATATTGGTACAAATTCCCCAATGTTTTATGTGATTGTGAGCTGTGTATATAATGTACCAATAAAGTTTACTGAATAATGCAAAAAAATATGAAGTTTAAAAAAAAAAGACACAGAGGGTTTTACTGTGCCTTAAGGGTTTCACTATGTAGCCCAGGATGGCCTTGAGTTTGTGGTTTTCCCGTTTTAGCCTCCTGAAGACTGAGATTACATTTATGTGCCTTTCTGCCTGGCCAGTGTTATACACTTGATGTTTCTCAGTGAGAAATTTAAAACTTTCAGCTTCATACTCTTGAGTTGTAGTTCATATTAAAAACATTTGAGTATTTGAATTTTAAAAACATAGTAATACGACATTTCATCAGTTTGAAACCCTATAAAAAGCACAAATGCTACAACAGTTTAATGACACATATCTCCCATGTTATTTTATGTCTGATGGTTATGTTGTTATCTTCACTAAGTCAAGAAATTTATTATCCATGTACAGGGAAGCCAAGGTCCATCTGAGATTATAATTTCCTGTTGATATTTATGTGTTGGCAGTCCCAGGTTAGAATTTACTTTTGCATGTATGGATTTTATGCTTTCTTTTGCTTCTTTCATTATGCTGATAGCTATGTGCTTCTCTTAATTTACTGAAATGTGAATGGGACCTTAGTGATTATGTAAGTGCTGTGTTTCTCAATTGCTCTAAATTTCCCAAAATATTGATGCCTGGACTGCATCCTGGAACATTTGAATGAGTGGGTCTGTGTTGGGGTGAAGGGCAGTTTTCAAAAGCCAGTGAGGAGGCTTGAGCATCACACCCTAGTTGCTTTTTTCATATAAACCAGGAGCTCCAGCACGTGCCCTGCTTAGTAAGAGAGGGTTTCCTTGATTGGACAATGCCACTTGCCCTTTCCAGGCTTTTTAAAAAATGTTAAGCTATTTACTGACGAAAGCAAACTTCTATGGTTCTTGCATTCCTTCTGGAATATTTAAAACTAAATATTTCAGCTAAAACACTTAAAACTAGCTCTTCTTGGTATGTTTTACCATTATCTAACAAGCAGCAGCTTTCTAAAAAAAACCTAGGGATTATCCTTTTTACTCAAGTGTTTTTGCCTTGGTGACAGTCTCTAAATTTGCCCTGTGCCCTATTGCCCTAGAGTAGATTCAGAAAGTAACTTCTGATTCTTGATGCTACATATCTCTAGACCTCACTGTTGACCCTTGAAACTTACAATGGGAAAGAAATCCAAAAGACTTCACTTGTTACGTTTGGTAGATTTTCCTATTAAAAACGACATTGGAAGACTTCCCCAAATTGACCCTTTCTTTTATAGTTTTCCATAATTCCAGCATTTCTAGGAAAAACATAGGCAAAAAATGCTACCCATTCATGTTTACTATTACCTAAAATTAACTAAAATTAATCAAATAAACTTATTATCTTTGCACCTTTCCATCTAATCTAATGAACTTCATGCCTTCGTTTATCTGATCATAAGTTCTTGATTGACTTTATTGATCCTGGTATATGTAAAAATTAATAACATGTTGCTCTGGGCTGAGGATTTAGCTCAAGTGGTACCGCACCAACCTTGGATACACAAGAGCCTGAGTTCAATCTCTGGAACCGAAAAAAAAAAAAAAAAAGATTAGCACAATAACATGTTGCTTTATATAGTATTTGTCTTTATACAAGTGTTTATTTCTTCTTAGTGCATTAAATTAAAAACCAAAAGGCAGAAACTTAGGCTGAAAAATATTAGATAATTTGAGCTTATGGCAGTTCTTACACTGACAGATATTCTGATTTACAGGTGGTATTTTGACAGCATATTTCATTTACTTCTTTTTTATTCTGTCTTATTTTGAAGTTAATTTAATTACAACTTTTTATTTTTAAAACTCATATTAAATTAAACTTTCTTCTCTTTAATTCTATACAACTTTCAGTATGAAAAATAAATTTGAGGATACTGAAAATAAGAAACAAGAGAGCAAATGATTCAGTGCCTAGTAACTGGGATGAGAGAATTGAGCTGGGAATTTAGCTCAGTGGATCCAGTGTCTGCCTCTCAAGCCCAAGGTCCTGAGTTCGATTGCTAGTAATCACAAACCATAATGCCCAGCATGGTGACTCACACCCATCAGCAAACAATACCACAAACCACAATGCCGGGTATGGTGACCCATGCCTATAATCCCAAGACTCGGGAGACAGAGGCAGGAGGATTGCTGTGAGTTCAAGGCTTACCTGAGTCACATAGTGAACTCAGGGCCAGCTGAACTACAAAGCAAGACCCTGTCGAAAGAAAGAAAGAAAGAGAGAGAGAGAGAGAGAGAGAGAGAGAGGGAAGGAGGGAGGGAAGAAGGGAGGAAGGGAAGAAGGGAGGGAGGGAGGGAGGAAAGGAAGAGAATAAATGCCATGCTGAGCATTCTCACCAGCCCTGGACAGAGCCAACAAGGACACTCTGGGTGCTTCTGGATTATCTTCATTTTTAAAGTTTTGTACAATGAAATACCCACTGGATATCTATCCGCTAATTTTTTCTAGGGTAACAACTTCACTATATAGATAAGACTGTGTATTTATATGTGTATTGTATTTCGAACCACACTATATTTAAGGCCATAGGTCAGTACCTGCCAAAGAATGAAGATTTTTTAAAAATGTGGTCAAGGAGTTAAGAAAATAATTTTGTTTCAAAGATATGCTTAGCTTTGTGAATAAAGAAAAATATTTTAATGTATGTTTTATGAAATCATTTTAAAATTAAAGTTTAATGGAACCAAAATATAAGCATTTAAGAAACCAAAACCAAATAAAACAAAAACAGAGAACTACTAGAAGAAAACATGAGCCTTATATAGTATAATGAGAGAATGGCAAAGATTTTTCTAAGAGTGTCACAAACTCAGATACTATAATATTTTAATATGATTTTTAAAGTTATATATAAATTGCTTAAAAAATAAAACAAAGACAATTAGGCAAAAACTTGAATACTTCATAATTCATAAAGGACAAAGGACTGTTTTCTAAAGTTTCTGTAAATCTATTATTTAAGAAAATCTGTGATCCAATTGATAAAATATAAAGAAAAAATATGGAAGTATACAGAAAGGAAAGTAAAAATGACACTGAAATATATGACAAAAGGTCCAATCTCATTCACTGTAAGAAATGCAAAAGTGTGATATTTAACTTTTACCTATTGCTAGGCATGGGTTAAAAATTTTAGCCAGTATGGTATATTGGCAAGGGGTTGAGAGGGAACAGGCATTTTTATACACTGCTAGTAGAAATGTATATTAATACAGTTTCCATAGAGGTTTGGGAATATCTCACAAAATGAAAATTCAAAATGAAGCATATTCTTTGAGCTAAGATTTCATATTCTAACACTTTTTTCTACAGAGATTTTGTTAAATGGTATTTGCGGAAAGTTATTTTTTGCATCATTTAGTAATAAAGGGTTGGAAACCAGCTAATTATCATTAACAAGAGGATAGTTTAATTTCTCTGAACTATTTTATTATTAGAATGCATCCATAATATGGACTATTTTGAAACTCTTTTAAAAAGAGATTGAGGGGCCGGAGGGTTAGCTCAGTGGTTCCAGCGCCTGCCTCGCAAGCACAAGGACCTGAGTTCAATCCCCAGTAACCACATATAATGCTGGGCGTGGAGACACGCCCACCAACAATCAACACCGCATACCACAATGCCAGATGTGGTGGCTCACGCCTGTAATCCCAGCACTCGGGAGGTAGAGACAGGAGGATTGCTGAGTTCGAGGCTTGCCTGGGTACCATAGTGAGCTCAGGGCCAGCCTGAACTACAAAGTGAGACCCTGTCTCCAAAAAGCAAAAAAAAACAAAAAAAAAAAACAACAGATTGAGGTAGGATAATATAACAAAATGGTAGGATAGGATTTCCAAGCATTCTGTTAAGAAGAAAAGGTACAGTACAAAACTGTAAAACAGTGTAGTCAAACAACATTTTGGAGAGAAAAAAGAAAACATGTATAAATGCATGCAATATTGCTGGAAGGATATGTAGTAAACCAATAAATAGTATTGTTGCCTCCAACAATACTGAGTGACTGGGTAGGAGATCTACTTTTTAAAATTAGAAAATTAGCCAGGCATGGTGGCTCACTCCTGTAATCCCAGCACCCGGGAGGCAGAGGCAGGAGGATTGCTGAGTTTGAGGCTTGCCTGGGCTACATAGTGAGCTCAGGGCCAGCCTGAACTACAAAGCAAGACCCTGTCTCAAAAATAAATAAATAAATAAAATTAGAAAAATTTAAAATATAAATATATAAAACATCTATCTAGCTAGCTATATATACAGTCAAGCACTTTGAAGAGTCTGAGCCCATTTATGATTTAATAAGTTGGGATGCCATCATTTCATGGACACAGGCAGAAACATGAGGTCAGAAATAAAGGACCTCATTACTAATGGCACAGCAAGCAGTGTGAAGATCAGCGCAGATGTTGCTTTCATTTGGCTTTGACTCTCACAGGAGCTTCTAGACAGATGCCTGTATCTCAACAAGTTTTAGCCAAGGAGAATAACCCTAAATAAAGGTTACCTGAACCTGAAAGACACTAAGCAGACTGGTGCTTTGCTCTAGAGTGAGACTATCCCTAGCTTCTAAGGCTGTTCATGTCAAACATCCTTGAAGAGTTAGTCTGGAATAAATGGCAGTTTGCCCTACTAATAAGATATACAGATATATAGATACTTGTGGAAAATTGTTTAACTCTTATAAACATGGACATGTGTCCACATATAAGTACCTGTGTACACAAATATGCACGTGTGAAGTTTAAAAGTTAAAAGAACCTCCTGATTCTTTGAAGTTTTTAGCTAAGAGTAGTTTATTAGGCTAGCAGTGTAACCTAGGTAACTCAGCCTAGATCAAAGATCACTATGATCCCAAACTGTACTCTGTATCTTGTCCACTATCTGTAACAGCAAGTTATTGGTCAAGAGGTGGGATCCCAGCAAAAAGTGAGAGCACAAATGAATCAGCATGACTCATTGTAACAAACAACTGTCGTTGCCAGCAAAGTCACCTTGGGCACTGCTATTACTCAAGGGGGACTTGTTACACTCTCAGACTGGGAACTGGCACCGCTATTTTCTTTAGCATCAGAATGAACCTTCCTTTGTTTGACATCACAAGCTCTTTCCCAGTGAAATCAATTTTAAGTCTGTGCTTTGTAAGTATCAATTGCACAGTGAGGTATGGGGTTCTTTCTTGGCTTTGGCACCTGGATAACTAAGTACCATTGGAACAAGCTTCCATTCATCAACAGAACACACTGGATTTCTGTTTTACAGTTGCGGGCGGGCCAGAAGGCGCCATGGTGGGTCCACGACGGGATGAATTAACAGCCTGTTAGAAAGGTGTTGAGCCCCACCTGTGTCACTTTGAATGCTCTGTGTTTTTGCAGCAGCAATGACCCATATTTAAAAACTTTTAATGCAAGAAGAATATACAGATAGAAAAATGTACAAATTATAAGTTTACTGCTCAATGAGTTTTCATGAAGTGAAACTTTTTGTAAGTAGCTTTTGTAATTACCACCCAGAATGCGAAACTGAATGCTACCTGAATCCCAGACACCCCTACCAGTCACTGTCTCCTTCTTAAAAGTAACCATCGTGATTAATTCTGCCAGTTTTGTATTCTTATTATAAATAGAATCCTATATTATTTACTATCAGGTATATGGCTTCTTTTACTCAAAGGTATGTTTGTGTGAGTTACCTATATTGTTTGTGAGTGGTTGGAATTTGTTCATTCTCATTGCTGTATGAAAGTGGTTCTAAACTGGGGTGATTTTTCCCCTTATGGGACCTTTGGTGAAATTTAGAGATAGCTGTCACAACTCATAGGCTGGAGAGAAGTTGCTACTAACCATTGCACAGAGAACCGAACAGCAACCTCACAACCAAGAATTATCAGGCCCAAGATGTCAATAGTGCACAGGTTGAGAAACCTTGCTGTGAAATAGTCCACTATTTCAATATGCCATAATTTATTTACTGTGTATTTTTAGAACCTCAGCTTCAGCATTTATGAGCATATGCAGGTTAGCCCTGGCCTTGAAATTGTTTAAATCATGTTTGTTGTAGTCTTATCAAAATAAAGAGACCATCAAGCAAGAGTCTTTATTTAGAATAACTGACAATGAACTGTTGGTATGGTCCTTTTGTTTTTTTACAGGGTCTTACTTTGTAGTTCAGGCTGGCCCTGAGCTCACTATGTAGCCCATGTAAGTTTTGAACTCATCAATCCTCCTGTCTTTACCTCCCGAGTGCTGGGATTATACATGTGAGCCACCCTGCCCGGCACTTAGGTATGGTTTGAGTCTTCAATGAATCTGTATATTTTGGAGCTGCTATAAGAATTTGAAAAGATTCCAAATGAGAGAGTAAAGTGGCCTAGCTCAAAGTTTTCATCAAAGAAGAAAGGATTTTCTTTCTCTATTGAGAAATAAGTCATTTAAAGCTCACCCTTTTTCTTTTTTTTTTTTTGAGACAGGGTCTCGCTTTGTAGTCCAGGCTGACCCTGGGCTCACTATGTAGCTCAGGCAAGCCTCGAACTCAGCAATCCTCCTGTCTCTGCCTTCTGAGTGCTGGGATTACAGGCGTGAGCCACCACGCGTGGCACAAGCTCAACCAATTTTAACCACACAATTTGAAGATGGCTAGTAAATTCACAGTGTCATGCAGCTGTCATAGCAACCTAATCTTTGGATGCTGCCATCATCCCCAGAAACTGCCAGTCTGTTTTCTGTCTCCAGAGAGCTTCCTCTTCTGGATGTTCCTTTAAATATGAAATAATATAATAAGTAGTCTTTGGTGCCTGGTTTCTTTTCCTTAGCACAATGTGTTTCCAAGGTTCAGCCATGTTTAGCAGGTATCTGTGCCTCTTTCCTTCTTAGGGCCAAATAGGATTCCATTCTATGAATATATCACATTTTTTGTCTATTCACAGACTGACAGATATTTGGCTTCTTTCTTGTATGTGGCTGTTTTAAGGAAAATACACACAGATATACAAATGAATAATATCAGTGGGATTTTGAAGAAAGAATAATGACCTAAATCTTTTTCAGCATTTTCCAAATTTATTCATCCAATGCTTAGTCCCCTGACATCTCACCATGAAATACATAGTAATAATTCAAAGGACAATCTCCAGAAAACAGTTTGTGAAATATGGATACAGCCAAACTTCAGCATTTATGGTTAGCTCCTTTTTAACATTTTAGATTGGACTTCCATTAATTAAGTTGGATATTTTAGATGAAAACTAAAGTGGCACTTCATTTCTATTCAGTAAATTTTCATAATATTAGAGTGCTTCTGGATATGAATTGAAATCTCAATAAATATCAGAAACAATTAAAGTTAATGTAAATCTCATCCATACCTTTTTATCTTGTTCAATCAATAAAATTTAGATTTACGTTTCTGTCCAACTTTAGTGAATTCCATGCCCATAAAAAAAAAGGATATGATAAAAAAAATCACGACAGGTGGAGGTGGAGATGGGATGGGTAGAAAAGTTTCCATTTTGATAGTTATATCCAAAAAGATGGCTCTTTGTTTTCATTTAGGACAGGAAATACTTTATTTATAAACACTTCAGAGAAACAGACACTTCAGGGCTATGACAAAGCATTTAGGTATTAAAGCATAGGTGAGTAATTGTACGAGAGTATACACTGCTACAGGTGAGTTAACTGATCAGACCCCAACTTGTCAGTGTTTTAAATAGAATATACTTGCCTGAAAAGCAGCACCTTTGTGACTTTTTTTTTTTCTTCCTCTCCCTCTTTCAACAGAATCCACACCAACTTCCTAATAATCTTTCTCTAGGGCAGCCATGTCCTCCTGGGCCCCAGAAAAACTCTCCTTCTTCCATCCCTTCACCCAAGTACCGGTGAACAAAGGCACACTTGGTGTACATCAAGTCAAACTTGTGGCCCAAATGAGCCCGGGCCTCAGCAATGGCCGTGGTGTTGCTCAGCAAGCACACAGCCCACTGTACTTTGGCCAGGTCTCCTCCAGGTACCACAGGGGGAGGCTGGTAATTAATGCCAATTTCAAAGCTAGTGAAATACCAGCCCACAAACTGGATGGTACACTTGGTCTTGATGGTGGCAGTGATGACACTGACATCTTTGGGGACCATGTCACCACCGTATAACAGGCAGCAGGCCATGTATTTACCATGGCAAGGGTCACATTTCACCATCTCATTGGCTGGATTAATGCAGAATTGGTGAGCTCTGCTACAGAAACCCGTTCATGGTAGGCTTTTCAGCAGAGATGACGAGCATATGTGGCCAGAGCAAAGTGGATGTGGGCCTAGGGCACTAGGTTGGTCTGGAATTGTGTCACATCAACCTTTAGGACTCCATCCAATCTGATGGAAATGGTGATGGAAACACAATTTGACCTATCCTCCTGTTCAGTTTAGAGTACACTGGGCGCTGAATATCAGGGTTTGTGGGATAGATGTCATAGATGGATGTCCTCATGGTCAACCATGAAAGTGTAATGAGAGTGCTCCAAGGTGGTGTGGTTGGGGAGGATGGAGGATGGTGAGGAGGGCTCAACCCCAGCTCTGGGACTGGAGGGAGGGGTTGGATCAATGGGGAGCTCTAGCTTGGACTTCTTCATAGTCAGTGGACAGAAGTTCCATCAGCAGGCAGGTGAACCCAGAGCCGTTTCCCCCACCAGTACTGTGGGAAGCCAGGAAGCCCTGTGGACCTGTGCACTGGTCAGCCGGTGTCCAAATTTGGTCCAAGACAAGGTCAGTGATCTCCTTGCCAATAGTGTAGTGGCATTTAGCTCAGTGGTGCTGTGCCTGCTGCGCAAGTGCAAGGTCTTGAGTTTGATCCCTGGTAGCAAAAAAAAAGGGGGGGGAGGGAAGGAGGAGAGGGAGGGAGGAGGGAGGAGGGAGGAGGGAGACGTGCTCACATGGTTGCTGCTGAGCGGGCTGTGGAGATGGAGGAGAGATTGCCGCTTCTTAGAGCAAGACTCGGGCAGTCAAAGTAAGAGAACCTTCCCATGTCCACTCAGTATGACCAGCCGTTCACAGAGGGGCAGGGTAACAGTCCCTCCCTCCTGAGGTCTGCAGGCCAAACTAGCAGAGGAACCACTGGGAGGCGGGTGCGCAGTCTAGCCGGCACACGGTGAAGCTGACAGCAGCTAGTGACTAACATTTAAACAGCTCTGTTCACCCTGAAGTAGATAACGTTTCTGTATGTCAGTTGTACCTCAGTTTAACTGGGAAATGACAAGTGAATGAATTATCAGTACAAATGAAACTATTTCCAAGTTTTAAAAACTATACTGAATCATGTACAGAAGATGCTGTGAAATAGGAAGAAGGGAGAAGCGGGACAAGGGAGAACAGTAGGAAAAGGATAGTAAATGGGGAGGCTGGTCCTGCTGACGCATCTTGATGTTGTTTACACTGTACGTGAAGGTAGAGCAGTGAGGTAAAATATATTTTGAGCGACTATGGGTGTGGATTTCTAAGGATGTGCTATTTTTGATGCTTAATGTGTTAATAAAGTGATACAAAAATAACTAATTTAAAATTATACTCCGAGAGGTGCTGTGAAACCATCTCAACTCCATGACAAGTGTTCTCTGTTCCTGAGATGGAGCTAAAACCTAAGGTCTTAAAATGGGAAGTGCATGTATGCCTGCAGACTACTCATGTTAGGGAAAAGTAATTACGTGTGGCATCTCAAAAGAGGTTTAAAAAAGAAAGAAAATAGCTGGGTGAGGTGGCACACGCCTGTAATTTTAGACACTCGGGAGGCTGAGGCAGGAGGATCACATTTTCAAGGCTAGCCTAAGCAACTGAGCAAGAATTTCTTTCAAATTTTAAAAATCAAAGAGGAGGGGGTGTAGCTCAGTGGTACAGTTCCATTGGGTTTGATCATTGTACTGCCAAAACAAACCAGAAAAAAAGGAAAGAGAAGAGAAGGAGGAGCAGGGGAGAAAGAGAGAGAGAGAGAGAGAGAGAGAGAGAGAGAGAGAGATTAAAAGCCAGCACAAACATAAAATGATAGAGAATTCCCACCCTCAGTATCAAGCCACCTGTATCAAAATAAGATGCAGCTGACAGTGTAAACATGAGAGGACACACTGTGCACAGAAAGCGGAAGCAGCTGCTGGACGCCCTCTGCTCTCCTCTGGTAGACAGATTGAAGGGACTGAGTATTATCCAGTCAGCACAGAGGAAATCAAAGGCAGCCTGCAGCCTTCTGAGCCAGAGGTGAGCCAGCAGCAGACACAGTCTTCTCATCTCCGTCCCAGAGAGGGAAAAATGGGTTCTCAGCTCTTCGGTGCCATTTGTGGGTTCCCGCAGCTTCTGGCAGCTTCTGGGAGTCGTGCCGAGCATTTCAAGTTGTTTCCGTGCTCACGAGCGACTAGGCCACGTGCATCTCATCTGCGTCTTGAGCTTCGGTTCAGTAGTGTGGTTCCAGTGTGTGTGTCCGAGGGAAGATGCCTTGTGTTCCCTGCTGCTCTGTCCCCTGACGAGAAGACCCGCACAAGCAGGGAAGCCTGCTGCACGCGGATCCTGCGGAACTGTAGCTGGAAAGGCATTGTCTTCTGGATGGATGTGTGAATGTTCGATACATAAGTGTATCAGGCTCACAGATAGCTATGAGCAGCCTCTTCCACACATTTAGATGAAATGTCCCGCATGTATTAGAAAATAATACAGGACTGATATATAGACTGCATCGCCTTTTTGGATCTATTTATAAATACACCGTACCAGTACATGTTGTTAACAAAATACACTACAGTAAAGACTGCCTGATGATTTTAAGGAATGTAGGCAGCTCACTGGGCTAATCCTGTTTTGATTTTTTTAATTGCATTCATTATTGGTACAATTTGCATACATCTCACACTCACACATAACATTGGGGAATTTGTACCAATATATAACATGGTCAATTCTCATTTTTACCCATATCCCCACCCACACCTCCCCACCTCCTATATACATGCTCTTTTATTTTCTTTCAGAATCATATTTATTCCTTCTCATTACATCCCCACACCAAATTTCCTTTGGAAATTTCCCATTCTAAAAAGATTGTCATACTACTAGAGCTCATTGGTGCTCATATCAACGAGAAGATCTGGTATTTGCCTATCTGGGCTCTATCGATTTCACTCCTTAGCGTGTCCTCCAGGTTGATTTTTTTTTTAAATTCTACTCTTCCTCTCAGGAGTTGCCTTTTTGGCTGGACTCACTGGATAACCCTTGTAAGTGTCTCTTTCCACATGCAGACATGCGTGGAAGCAGGAAGGAGGGATAGGGTTAAGGGGTTCAACAACATAATTAGTCCATGCTATCATTCTAGTTGTAGTTTCAAAGATAAGCCATATTTTTCAGGCTGTCATCTCAGTCTCCTAATATTTTTTCCCTTATGTCCCCAGGGAGCACCTCATACGTGCCTGTGACAGGTCCCATTCACACTGCTACACGTCCAGGGCTCAGCCATTCACGGTGGTGTCTGCTGTGTGTTTGAACTCTAAAGAGTTTGGGTTTATCCTGTTTTTGAGTGTCATATAAGTGGAACCTTATAGTCTGTGATCTCCTGGGACTGTCTTCTCCCCATGGGCAGTGTGTAAGGCCCATCCAGATAGTTATGTGGCATTCTCCTTTGTCCATTCTTGCAAGGTAGGCGTGGTACCACTTGAGCTAAATCCCTGGCCCCTTTTTTAAAAAAATAATAGTTATATTATTATTTATTCACAATCTTGTTAACCTTTTTTTTTAGTTTTGGTCCTGGGGATTAAATTTAGGACCTTGCACTTGTGAGGCAGGTGCTGGAACCACTGAGCTAAATCCCTAGCCCTTACTGTGTGCACTCTTATTGTTGTATAGGTCTCTGTTTTGTAGACACTGTATTTGTTTACTCAACCTATTATGGGTGGTAGTTGGGTGTCTTTGACTATTGATAATAATCCTGTGTTTTAGGTGCTGTTATTCCATCTATTTTTTAAAATATTTGATTTTTATTTGTGCCACACTTTTTTTCTGGTTGTACTGAGGAACGAACTCAGGCCCCTGTGCATCCAAGGTTGGTGTGGTACCACTTGAGCTAAATCCCCAGCCCCCATTACATCTATTTTTGCAGAGCAAGAAATTGGGGTATGAGCAGTTTTAATACAGAGGACCTCAAGTCCACAATGGTGACCAGGAAGTGACAGAGCCAGGGTGAAAGCCTTAGTAGTCTCACTCTGTACCCTCACCTTTTGTGACTGAGCTATTGGCAAGGTAGCTTTTGATCTATTTCTGTCTTCCTCTTTTTAAAGGATTCAAGCATGAGCCTTTAGGAGCTGGACTAGGAGACAAATTCAGGTCATACAAACTCATCACTTCCCTTGAGACTGAAGCTTTTTTCCTATGTCAAGTTTTCTATGCTTAGGGCAAAGCCTTCCCCAGGTTGGCCTCATTAGTTCATTTGATCTGTCCAAGCCCCAGAAAATCTGTGAAGGCTGTGGCTGTGCCTCTACCTACACTCCTTGCTTTCAAAAGTACATTCAAAGTGAACTGACTCCTAACAGGAGAGCTTTGTTTGTTTGTTTGCTATTACGTCTTTGGCTTTTACTATTAGGCTCCATTCTTGTCATGTGGAGTACAGAGAAACCCAAAAACTATGTTTTGGCTTTGTTTTCTTTCTCCTTGATGGAGGATTTTCCCCCCTGTACAGAGCCTTCTTTGTCATTAGGTAGGGATAGAATGTCAACTTATATTTTGTTTTGCATGAAATCTAAATAAAAGGATGTTTTTTGGTGTTGCTTCCAGAGAAACAGTTATGTAGAAACTGCAGATTTATGTGAAAAACAAAGGTCAGTTCCCAGTCCAGTTCTTGGCCTCTCCTTACATAGAAATTTAGGGCAAAAAATAAGAGTCACCCATTCCCAAATTCCATTAGCAGTAAGGTATGAAGAGCTCTTTTTTCACGCCTCTCTCTGGGCATCTTTGAACACTACAGAAATCTGTTGGATCGCACAACATATCACTGGCTCTTGTGATGACAAGTGCAAATGTGGCCTTAGTCAGAGACAAGATGTTTTCTGACCCAAGAAAGTGGGTCATACACCTTGTTTCAGTTTTGTAAAATAGGAAGTAATTTTGAGAACCTTGCAATTGGATGGAAGATTCCTTTTTTTTTTTTTTTTTTTTTTTTTTGAGACAGGGTCTCACTTTGTAGATGGCTGGCCCTAAGCTCACTATGTAGCCCAGGCAAGCCTGAAACTCAGCAATCCTCCTGCCTCTGCCTCCCGAGTGCTGGGATTACAGGCGTGAGCCACCACGCCTGGCACTTGGAATATTCTTTTTAATGAAAAAAGTGATTCTGTGTGTATACAAAGGTAGATTAAAATGCTTGTTTTTCTAAGAATATTTTATAAAAGGCAAATGTGTAGACTGTCCTGTGTAGAACTTTGTCCTTTTCTGCCTGTACCTACTTTCCTTTGTGGAATCAGTGAGTTGTGCCAGCTGGCAGGAGCATGGCCAATTTCAAAAAAAAAGTCTCTTTAACTCATTGGTTAATAGAGGGGGAGGGTGCAGCTGTTTAGAACATCTGAATTCATTTATTCTGGAGTCTGAAATTATGCCACCTACCCAGTCCTCAAAAGAATCCTCCTTGTACCTCACTTACTTCCCAGGATTCTGTGTCCCAGTCAGCCACCACCTCCCAGCCAATGAGCCAGCTCACAGCTCTTCTCCAGGTAATATATGGAAGCCAAATGTTTTTAATGTAGCATATTGGATCTTGGTAGAAATATTCTCTAAACTGAAAAATTATTATGTCTGCAACCTCAAAGCTATTCAGTTGTAAAACCATAGACTTTCAAGATGCTACACGTTGTTCTCCCATAATATAATTGTTCTTGGCACCATAAAATTGAGAAGCAAGGAAAGAGTAACACTAAGGAAGAGGGATATTCCTTTGGCAATAGTTTCTAGAGAGAGAATTCTATCAGTGGTGTAGAAAAAAGAGAAAGACACAAAGCGACACTTCTTTGGTGTTCAGATGACCTAGGCACATAACGAATGCAAGGTAGGGGCTTATTTTCTGAGAAGTATGTCTTTAGTCAGATGCCAAACAAAATACAGGATGTTTGAACTTCAGACAAACCCATCAGTTGTGTTTGTATAGGTATATCCCAAACATTGTGAAGAGCATACTGGATTTTTATTTGTTAACCTGACAATTCTAGATAAGTTTTCAATACTTCTCCAGCAATATTTTAGCAGTCAGTGTTTGCCAAGTACTTCAGGCATGACGGTTTGATTCAAAGATGGCCTCGGGAGTCACAGCCTTGTATTTCATCCATCACTTTATCCACAGACTCCAGCTCCATCTTTGGCAAGTAGTTAATATTTTTTTAAAGCTAATCCAAGGAATAAAAGAAGTGTGGAAATGAAGACTCTTATGGCTTAGGCAGGTCTATAATCTCATACATTAAACAAAAGTAATAAGACTAGTACTGTCTTAATTGGAATTTTAATCTTAATTACTGTCTTAATTTGGAATTTTAAATGATTAACTAATAGACTAAGACACTGAGGTACAGACTTCAGATACTAAATGGATTGCTTTCATTTTTAAAAAATTACTGATAAACTAGAGGACATAACAATTGTCTTATCTGAGTTGAGGCAATTTTCTTCTTTAAAAAAGTTTTTTGTACATCCTTATTCTTTTTTACTACTAAAGATTGAACTCAAGACCTTTCCACTGAGCTATATCCAGCTCCCTTTTCATTGTTATTCAGTTTCTGGAGATAGAGTGTTTGTAAATGGCCAAGCTCACCTCCTGCCTCAGCCTCCCAAACAACTGGGATTATAGGTATGCACCAGCACATATGACTTGACATGATTATTTTGATTATCTGATTTAAATTACCCTACTAAATATGATTTTACCTACATCCTTTCATGTATTCTAAGTTTCCAAACAAATAAATCATATGTCCCTAATTCCCTTATTTTTGACAGCATTGAATTTGATCAAGTAGAAATGAATGTGCACCACTTAGGCATAATCTGGAACATTATTATAAAATAAAAATTAGGGTATGTTCCAGCCTGGCATGAGGGTGCACACCTGTAATCCTAGCTCTTGATAGGCTGAAGCAGAGGGATTTTGAGGTTGAGGCCAGTCTAGGCTACATTGAGAGGTGAAGGTGAGCCTGATTACATAGAAAGACCTTGTCTCAAAAAATTATATATATATATATGTATATATTAAGTTTGATTTACATTTCTCTTCTAAAAAATTTATAACTCATTATATTACTTTAATGTACACTAGCATTAAATATAATATCCAATCAATGTATAACAGTTTTCTAGTACAAGTATTAGACATATGGGATTTATTATTTCTCAAATATAATGATAAAGTACAAATTAATATGTTTGTATAACAGGATTATAAAACTTTAGTACACCATTTATAATTGACATTGTGTATTCTCTTTCTTCTTCAGAGGAAAAGCATGAAGAATCATATAAATTTATGAGACACAAAACCCCAAACACATTTAAACTTCTTTGTAAGATTAACCAACACTGGTCTGTTTTTCTTACTTACTTGAAGTCGTACCAAATTCAATCCAACTTGTTATCTCTAAGCAGAGTAACCAGAAAATTGGGGTTGAAGTTGAAAGAAAAGATTGATAAATTTGACAATATTTTAAAAACAACAACTGTTTGACAACAAACACCATAAAAACAGTCATAGACAACCTCCTTCACAAAATTAAGGAACAAAGAACTGATAGAGAATTACCTCACATATGAACACCTTGAATAAATCATAAGGAAAAAGAAAAGACAAGGCCAGAGATTTAGCTCAGTGGTTCTTGTATCTGCCTTGCAAGCACAAGGTCCAAGTTCAATCCTGGGACCACATATCACAATACAGGGCAGGGTGGCTCATACCTGTAATCCAAGCACTCAGGGAGGCAGAGGAAAGAGGATTGCTGTAAGTTCAGGGTTAGCCTGGGCTACATAGTGAGCTCAGGGCCAGCCTGAACTACAAAGTGAGAACCTGTTTCAAAAAAAAAAAAAAAGAAATAAAAGCACTCCTAAATATGATGAAAGACATGCAATATAACTCATAATAGAAACTTAAACTAAAAATTTTATGACATGCCATTTTCATCCTTCAGAATGGCAGAAACCCAAGTCTTGATAAAGCAGGCGGCCATGCTGGTGGGAATGTGGAACACATATCTACTGCTGACAGGAGTGTAGATTGGTATAATCTTCCATGGGAAGCAGTTTGGTTTTGTCCATTAACATTACAAATGCCCACACTGTCTGACTTAATAATTATGCATATTTTTCACATGTGAGAAATTAAATATAAGGTCAATAATTGCAATACTGTTGGAATAGTAAAAGATTGGAACTCTTCATCAAAAGGATATAGTTAAATATATCATTGCACATCCATACAGTGGAACATCATACAAGGGTAAAAAAATCACTAAAAAATTATATGTACTCATACAGAGTCACCAGTGTAGATCTAGCAACACCTTGCCAATAGAACAGAAGGGAGGGGAGCAATATTTACACTTTTTACGATATCCCTCAAATAACCAAAGGGCTGGAGATCTAGCTCAGTGGCACTGTGCCTATCTTAAATAACTAATGAAATTTATGAAATATTTGGGATATCTCACATTAATTTGATTGAAAACATGTAGCATTTAGTCAATAAATTTTAAACCCCACAGTATTCCAGGCACAAGGATTCAAAGACAAGTACGAGTAGAGCTACTCCTGTCTGGGAAGTAAGCAGGAGTGTCAGCAAATAACCTTGGGTTGTGAGCTATGACATTCCTGCTAAGCTCTGTAGTGTAGGTTAGTAGGTTCTAGGTTTGTCTAAACCTTAAAGTTGCCTGAGGCATTTTTTAAAAAACAACAGCAGTAACAAAACCCCTTATAGTTTCTTAGGTCTTACCTCTGGCCAATTGAATTACAAGTCCTTGGAGAGGGCCCTGGGAATCTGTATCTTCAAGTGCCCCTGAGACTCTTATTATGTGAATTGGTGAAATAATTGATCTGTGCAGACAGGATCCTGCAGGGTCAAAAGAGGAACTTACTGATTCTGTGGGTTGAAAGATTAGCCAAGATATCACAGCAATGTGCAGGCCACACCTTACTGAGTAACTGAGTAAATAAGTAGAAAGAACTTTCCAACCAAGACTAATTCAGAAGCCTAAAAGTGAAAAGGGAATGGCTTTAAGCATTTCTTCATATACTTCTTAGCTGCTTTTACTTCTTCCTCTGAAAAGTGTCTGTTCATTTCAGATGCCCGGTTTTGAATTGGGTCTTTAAATTTGAG
>PVIC010035837.1:0-18859 GCA_004025085.1 Thryonomys swinderianus
TGGGCCGGAGGGTTAGCTCAGTGTTTCCGGTGCCTGCCTCGCAAGCACAAGGACCTGAGTTCAATCCCCGGTAACCACATAGAATGCAGGGCGTGGAGACACGCCCACCAACAATCAACACCGCATACCACAATCCCGGACGTGGTGGCTCACGCCTGAAATCCCAGCACTCGGGAGGCAGAGACAGGAGGATTGCTGAGTTCGCGGCTGCTTGCCTGGGCACCATAGTGAGCTCAGGGCCAGCCTGAACTACAACGCGAGACCCTGTCTCAAAAAGCAAAAAAAAAAAAAAAAGAATACATTGGACTATGGAGATCACAAACAACATTAAATGGCAATTTAAAATATTTGTATAGATCTATCTGCAAAAAATCAGAGAAAAAAATTACCATTTGGTCAATGTGTTACTTGTATCAAAGAGAAGAAAATAGGTAAATAAAAAAGAAACTCTATTGTGTAATAGCAGGGACAAGGAGATACAGTAGATATAACTAGATCAAGGCTACTAGGTGGAATTTGGTATCGGATTTATGCCTTGCCAGGTATGACACAGAAAGAAATGTGAAGATGTATTAAGGTGTGAGTGTTTGCTTCACCCCAAAATATACATGTTGAGATTATCACACCAAAGTGATCTTATTTTATTTATTTGGAGATAGGGTCCCTAAGGGGGTAATTAAGGCTAAATAAAGGCTATAGGGTATCTGGTTTGATAGAACTGATGACTTCCTAGCAAGTGGAAGAGAGAAGAACCCTCTTTCAGTGCATCCACAGAGAGGTCACATGAGTACACAGCAAGGTAACGACTGACCAGAAGTTAAGAGAAAAGGGTTCAGAGAAAAGCTGGCCTTTACTCCACCAGTGCGGACTTCCCTGACCCAGAGCAGTGAGAAGATAAATCTCTGCCATTTAAGCAACCTAGTCTGTGATATTTTATTAGGACAGCCTGAGAAGACTAATATGAAATGCCATTATGAATTCTCCCTCAAAGAGATGAGGAAGCCAAGGATAGTTAAATACTGGGGTACGAAGGCCACACTGACAGGGTCCATCCTGCCACAAGCACAGAATAAACACCATAGTGAAAACAGCAGAGGACTATAAGGAATAGGAGGTTCAAATGTATGAATAATACATTTTTGAGATCTTTCTCAAGAAAATAAACTTTGGGCTGGAGATTTAGCTCAGAGGTTCTGGCGCCTGCCTCACAAGCGCAAGGTCCTGAGTTCGATCCAGGTAACCACATACAACAATGCTGGGCGTGGTGACTCACGCCCACCAGCAATCAGCACCACATACCACAGTGCTGGGTGTGGTGGCTCATGCTTGTAATCCCAACACTCCGGAGGCAGAGACAGGAGGATTGCTGAGTTCGAGGTTTGCCTGGGCTACATAGTGAACTCAGGGCCAGCCTGAACTGCAAAGCGAGATCCTGTCTCAAATAAAAAAAAAAAAAAATAAACTTTGCCATCAAAAGTGAATATAACAATCAAATAAATTATAGTGACTAAATGTGAGACACTAACAGATGAGAATGTCTGTTATCACCTCAAAGAGTAAAAATATGCGAAGAGGTAATAGACTCCAGTATTCAGAGTAGAAAGTAATAATGAGGATATGAGATTATTTGACATCTAAATTTTATTTTGAAGAGTTGATACAACCCATACTTTTGCCTCAAAATGATATTGTATAATTTTGGTAAGGTAAAGATTTTAAAATTCATTATAAAACACAGGATATGTTATACATTTAGGATAAATATGGACAGAAAATACATAAATCTTATAAAGAAATACATGAAGCAAGCAGTGGTTGCGAACAATTTCCAATGACATAATATGCTAACCTGTCACTGCTGATCTTTTCATTGATTGCAGAAAATATAGGATATAGCTTAATCAGAAAAAAATATGCTCAATCTGAAAAAATAGGACCCCCTACTAATTTAAGTAAATTAGCTTTAACTAGTACTTTTCTACATTTAAAAGACAAATAGACACAGCTGAACACCAATAACAAGACTTCATTGAAGAAAAATCCTTTCTAGACATAAAATTTGGGGGACATAGAGAATGTAATAACAGGAAAGATTAAGGCAAAGATTTAATTGAGAAAAGCAAAAGGAAACATACTCATACATAGGAATATTATTGTTTAAAATTTTAAAAGTACCATACAGAACTTGGAGACGCAAATATTAATACATTTCCTGAAAAGCATGTGAAAAACTAAGAAGGCACATCCAAAATATGTAAATTAAGTGTCTAGTAAATTCAAAAGAAAATGATGATCACAGAAAATTAATAAAAGTAAAGGAATGTGAGGTAGAGCAAAGAGCACAGTATTTAACTGCTGAATTCACCCCAGTAATAAAATGAAACTTTTACAGCTGAGCTCTTTTCAGTGCCTTTGAACAAGACCTTGCACTGTGAAGCAGGTGCCCCTCATAAGTAAGAGACTAAGGGAAACCTGTAGCGCATCTTTGCCTGGAAGCAATAACAATCATGGAGCAGGAGGTGAAACCAAGACAGCTGTGTGTTAACTAGACAGGTAGAAGGGACGCACAGGGTAAACGATGAATACAACAAAGCGAGGAAGCAGAAAAATGAATGGCTGGCTTGGGAGATGGTAAGAAGTTTATCACTGATATATTAGGCAGGTTTGACTACAAAATGCAAAAAAGAAGATATAAAATCCATTATTAATGAGTTCCCAGCACAGTATAAAAAAGAAAGTTGTAAAGGAAGAACAGAGAATTTTACTTCTGGATATAAAGTCCCTTTGGAATATAAAAATATGTGAAGCCTTCCCAGTGTAAAACATCACAGGGAAAATAAGATAGAAAATATATTATGAAACACAGAGTGAAATAGAAATGTAGCGGACTGAAAGTCCTAGTTAAATATGTTTATAAGAAAGCAATAGCCAATTCCACTAAGGATAGTTTGTCATTGGCAAGGAAAATAAATCAGTAGGAATGACAAATTTTATACATTTAATTTGAAACTGAGTGGTCAGTTGAAACATGATTTGCCAAGTACATAAAAGGAGCTGGTCTCAGTAATTAATCATCAAGCCAAATATGACTCTGTCTCATGGTCTGGAATGAAGGAAGGTAGAATATGAAAGTGAAGAGGTAAGTTCAACAAACCTAACACCATTTACATTACACAAATAAATTGTAAAAATTTAGCTCCTCTAAGTATTATGAAGGAGAAAGAGGAAGGTATGTAATGCTAAAATAAATACAACCTCTTAAATCACAAGAATGTGCAGTAAAAACCCAATTTAGGTACTATATTAATATGGTGCTTAAGCATAATCTTACTCTATTTTCCTGTTGTAAAACAGGGATAATCACATCTATATTACTGATATGAGGATTAGATAAAGGAAGTATGAGGTGTCATATAACCTGACATTGTACACTTAATAAATGACATGTTTAATGTGGGTACTGTTATCATCCTAACAGCTATGAAAAATAAAATGTGAAAGGCAATGGACTATAGTTCCATACACATTGGCCCAGCTGTTGGGCTAACTCCACTTGGAGGCTATGACTCTAGCATCACCAACTCCTAGGGTGCCCACAGCCATTTGTTCATTCCCACAACTTCAGGCATCACCATCTAAGAAGCTCCTTGTCTTGGGCTTCCAGCCTTTCCTTTGAAATATGGGGTAGAAACTGACCCCGCGATTTCTGCATCATGCAGGCATTCAAACCTGCTTCACATATTACAACACCAAAATTTACTATAAGAGGAAACAGTAGATTCCTTGGACTATGATTTATATCAGTGCTTTAGCACCAGGAGGTTTAGGCATAATGAAAAGAATCATAAGGAAACAATTCCCCAGGAGCCCCTTCTTGAGCGAAGGTACAAGGACTCTCTTTTTAGATGAAATTTTAATACCTTTCACCCCTGAGACTGCAATGGGCAAGGTCTTGGTGATTACTGAGATGCACATAAGGCATCTCTCCTCTTGTCCCTGTACACATTTGTTTCTTTTTAATGACACTGATCTCTTAAGAAGCCACATTTCCTTTGTACCCAAATAGCTCATTTTAGGCCAAAATTTAACTTTTCACATTTTTTTCTACCCTGCTTTTTGTCACGGGAGACCTGACTGCAGGACTGCCTGGGAGACCTAAATTGCAACAACCAGGATCTCAACTGGTGGCGGCCTCCCCTCACAATATGTTATAGAGATGAAGCTGTGAATGATAGTAGCCTCTGATTTAATTAACTATTTGTTTACCCTGTGGAGCCTGGTTCCTCTAGTTGCTTTGTAATGTTAAGTGACCCCCACTTAGAAAATCTCTGTTATCTCCCAGCACACCCTGGGAGAAGTAAATTGTAACCTCCCAAAGCTCTGCTCAGCTTCCTCCCTCTACTAACTATTGAAAGCTGAAAAGGTCCTGGGAGAGGATCTGTGGAACTAAGATTGTAAGTCAGTATGTTACCTACCTGTTTCTATATAAACTGTTGCAAAATTGAAACAAGGTGAAGGAAGGGAGGAAGACTCAACTTCCCCACACCGGGGTTAGAAGGTCGAGCTGTGCTTTGTTAGGGAAATTTGTAGACTTAACTTTTATGATTTTCCCATGTCTGAGATGGAAGATCAGTGACCCCTCCTCTGAGATAGAAGGTTAGTGGGCACAGTGGCACCTGGTATAATCAGAGTTTGAGAATCTGTAGATACAAAGATAACTTGGAAATTGCCTGCCCTCCTCACAGATTTGTTACAGGAGTGTTGTTGCCGAAAATAAATCAAAGGGACAGCAGAGCATTTCATCTCGGTTGCTAAGGGGTTGAATAAAATGAGGACAATCTCCCAAATAGTAGAAGACAAGTATAATCCCACCCCTGTTGTAACCAGTCATGTCTCTGTGCAAATGTGTCCTAAAATTGTCTATAAAAACTGTGTGCTGCAAGGGGACGGGGTCACCAGCTTGCTGTGATGGACCTCCTCTGCATGCAGAGGAATAATAAAGTGCCTTTGTTAATTACATTCCGGTGTGCTTACTGACGGCATGGAGATTTTTGGACCCAATATTTTTGCACTAGATATAGTACTATAAATCTGATTATATGCAGTCAGTAGTGCCCATGACACAGTCTGAATATTAGGCTCTCTTGAAATTTCCTTTTGCCAGATATATTATTGCACCACTTTTATATAGGTCTCTTCCAAAGTCCCAGGACATAAGCAAATATTAGGCAAATTTTATGCCAGAGCATAACACACATACCTTCTAATCCAACTTCAATAGTCTTTGTTCCCAACTGACACCTCTTGAACCTGGCCTTTATTGTCCACATTTCTGTCATATCTTGATCTTCTGAATTTTGACCAGAATCATCCTTCAAGCTCAATTTATAACTTTGTAGGGCTTCTCTAGCTCATACTTTTAAACCTCTCTAGTCTCTAAAAACCAATTCCAAGGACTTCTAAACCACATCAGGAAGTACAATCAAAATAAAGATCATACTTCTCTTGCATTAATTTTTGTACACAATTACTCAGCCTTGCTGGAGCCAGGCAGCAATCAGACAGCACCTGAGTTGGGGTGAGGATTAAGAAAAACAAAAGCCAGAAAATATGGGATCTAGAGGGCCTCAGATAATTCTGAAGTCCCTTAGTTTATTCTTCAGTGTTCTTTTGTAGTATTTCTACCTAGAGTGCCCATGTGCAAAGCTTACAATCAATAATGTAATCAGTGGTTAACATCTACAATTAGCATGATTAAAATCTAAACCTTCAGGAACTCAAAGTACAAAGATAACCTTGTCTGCCAGGCAGTATCTAAAAATTTCCAGAATGTGCTCTCTCTGCTCCTTAAACTTCCTCCTAGGTGATCAGCAGGTTTCTTATCTTATGCTAAAGACTAGCTGGAACACTCAAGGCCACAAGTCTTTGTTTTTCTTTGAATACTTCCCTTATGGGGGGAGCTAGGGAAAGGCTCCGAGCATAATGCAAGCCCCCCCCATGACCCAGGGCAGCTCCCAGAGAGAGCAGACCCCAAGTTTTGTCAGGGCAGCACCACTAAGTGCAGTCCCCTGGCCCAGGACCCTTGCTGACCCAGGACAGGTCCCAGAGGGAGTAGATCCCTGGTTTGTCAAGGCAGTGCCAGAACCAAGCCGTTTACCACACAGCCTTCTTGTTGCTCAGATGTAAAACTCAACACTCACAATTTAAAATTTAAAAAAAATTGGTTTACTAACGTTTGAGTCCATGATGGGCTGACTACAAGTCAGAGATATCACCGAAGGGGTTGGTGGAAAAAATATGCTTAGTTTATGAAGGCAAAAACTCAAATGGATGTACCTTGAGGATATACTCATAAGTTAAATAAATAGGTCACAGATGTGTATGTAGTACTGTATCTTTTCTCTGGTATAAGAAATTTAAGATTTTAATGAGTTTTAGCCAGGTGTGGTGGCTCAAGCCTGTAATCCCAGCACTCGGGAGGCAGAGACAGGAGGATTGCTGAGTTACAGGCTTGCCTGGGCTACATAGTGAGCTCAGGGCCAGCCTGAACTACAAAGTGAGACCCTGTCTGAAAAAAAAAAAAGATTTTAATGAGTTCTAGAGTGTATGATAGACACTGTGAAATAGAAAATATTCAAATGGTAAAGGAGGGAGTACTAGTATAAACATGGGGAAAAAATGTGATGGTAAAAAAGGAGACAGCCGAACGTGGTGGCTCACACCTGTAACCCCAGCACTCAGGAGACAGAGACAGGAGGATTGCTGAGTTCAAGGCGTGCTTGGGCTACATAGAGAGCTCAGAGCCAGCCTGAACTACAAAATGAGACCCTATCTCAAAAAAAAAAAAAAAGGAGACAAAGTTTATGTATATATAGGGCAGGCAGTTATAGGAAAAATGAGAATTAAATCATGTTATATACTGGTACAAAGTCTCAATGTTGAGTGTGATCATGATGTGTATATAAAATGTACCAATAAAATCAAGTAATTAATTTTTAAAAAGTAGAGGAAGGGGAGAGTCCCAGAACTTATAGGGTGAGTGAGTAGAGATAGACTCCATGGGCACATTCTCCTGAACCACCCAGACAAACCCACAAGTGTACTTCACCTCAGGTGGATCCCAAAGCTGATAAAGTCGAGACTCCACTGTCATAACCATTTACATCCCCATCATCAGTAGATGTGAGTTCTGATTTCTCTATGCATCAAAACTTTGTAAAATACTCTGGATGTTTTGTTCTAATCGCTATAGTGTGCATGGTAGGGGATGTCATTAAGGTTTTGACATGCATTTCTCTCATTAATGATGTGTAACCACTTTTTGAGTTTACTGGATATATATGTGTATATATATTTACATGTTCAACTCCTCAACTATATTGTCCATTTTTAATTCAGTTATGTAATTTTATATTATTAATTTGAAAGATTTCTTTTCCTTTATACCATATACTCAGTAAGAATCATTTAAGACATTTTGATATCTCACTGTCATCTGTGGAGAAACACTGACAGTTATTTTTGGTAATATTTGGTAGATACCCCACAGTCACCAATACTCAGCACTCAGAGATTCTAACCTTGGGGGATTAAGGAGACAGTGGATTTAGAGTATAGTGAGTCTCTCCAGACCAGTCTGTTATATGAAGTTAAAGTTTCGATGGGGAAAGGGAAAGAAATACATTATTAGATTCCTCAGGCCCATGAAGGAAAAGGAAAAAAGTAGAGACTTACTCACTGGGTAGACTTTGGTTTATTGATAAAATGGTTTTGTTTCCCTCCTCAACACCCTACCCTGTTTGCTTC
Organism: Thryonomys swinderianus; assembly: GCA_004025085.1. Taxonomy (NCBI): domain Eukaryota; kingdom Metazoa; phylum Chordata; class Mammalia; order Rodentia; family Thryonomyidae; genus Thryonomys; species Thryonomys swinderianus. Next base: position 7,807 of record PVIC010035837.1, read on the forward strand.
AGTACAACTAATCACTTGTATTTTTCATTAAATTCTCACACAATATGCCTTTATGAATATTATTAGCTTATTCCACTAGTGTTTCAACAGACCCAATTCCTTTTATCTATTCCTATTGAAAAGAACATGTCACATTAATCCAAGTGAGAAAAATACCACAGGTTTTTCCATTAGTGTGATTTCGTTTTCTCCTGATAATGTCCAAAATAAATTAAATTCATTCGCTGATCTGCAGCTCACATCAAACTCCTTACTTTGCATGATTTAAATAACTTAAATTATGTCCCTAGGGTCCATTCCCAATTGAATTAATGGACACACAGCATACTCTTTTGAAAGGCAACACAAACTTCCCTCTGACACAGTTTTACTTAAAGGACTGCTTCCCAAATTTTTCCACAAAAACACCACAAATTTTTGTTGTGTTCTCCAGATTCGGTGGGCTTTGTGAAGGATCAACTACTCTGAATTTTAATAAGGTTATTCTGAGACAAGAGGCCCACAGACTCTACTGTGAGATGAGAAACCCACCGTAAGATATTTTCTTCCTACTCTGAGCAACAGACCATTAGTTTTGCTTATTCTCTCCAGGAATCCACTTTATTTTTCATTTTCTGATAGAAGACATCACAAACACAAGAACCTGTATACCTATCCTTTTTCCCTTTTAATACTTTAATTTTTCTCCCTTTCCTTCCCTTTTCTTTAACTATAGTACACATGCTGGGCTGGTTTTTTGTTTGTTTCTTTGTTTGTTTGTTTGCCATTGCATCAATTCCGACCCTTGTGATACACTTTTTCTTTTGATATTTTTATCTCAATTTTTAAAAATTTTTAGAAATGTCCTAATTTTCCAAATTCCATCTTCCTTATTGCATTATACACAATACTTATTTTTCTTCGTGTTTTTTTTCCAGGACTGAGTGCCAAATCCAGGGACATTATACTCCTGAGTTACATCCCCACCTTATTTATTTTAAGATGGAGTCTCATGAAATTTTCCAGGCTGCACTCTAACTTGCACAGTCCCTTCCTTAGGCTCCCAAATAGCTGAGGCTGTGAGTGGATGCCACTGCCCAGCTTAGTCCTTCTTCTTATAGAACCATATAGCCCTAGAACCCACTCAGCAATATCTGCTTACAGAGGCACTTTCCTCCAAGCTTCATCTGGTGCATGCAGAGCTTTCTGGGAACTAGTTCTTGCCACATTTAAGATTGTTCAGCTTTTATTTTCATTTTATTACATCTTTCCTTATCGGACAACAGTGGTCAAACCAAAAGTCTGAATCATCTTTGGTCTGCTTATATTACTGAATTTGTTTGTAATTATTGGACACTCTTTCCCACTTCTACATTTATTGTAATGGGTATGCTGAGTATTATATATTTAAAAATCCACAGAATCGCTTATCATTTTCCTAGAATGATTCCACTTACCTTTTTTCTTCTCGGACAGAAAGATGCAGAGTACCGTATAGGACTGGTAGCAACTCAATTAAAAGATCAAGGTGGTTTGGGGAGAACTCAGAAACAAAATGCTGCCTACCTGGCAAGAGCAAGGTCCTGAGTTTGATCCCTGAGACCCCCCCCCCAAAAAACAAACAAACAGAAAAAGGACCTTTCTCCTATAACGTCAGAAGCAGCCTAACTAAGCCTGTTTCTTATCCAGATCTCTACACAACTGTCTGGACATATGACATCCTGATACCATAAGTAGAAAACACAGTTAAGCAACATACTGAACTGAGATGATGTCTATTTTTAAGCTGCTAAGTTGTGGTCATTTTTATTATGATTTAGAATAGATATATACCACAAATGTTTATTCATTTCTAGGTAAGGTGTATTTTTTTTAATTTTAAGGAAATTAAAAGCACTATATGCATGCCTAGGTTAATCCAGTGATAAGTTCATACCTGAATGTGTGGTTAGGGGCAGAGGCAAAGCTTTGGAATTGATTTGGAGGAGGAGTTTAGAAAGGTTGGAGATTCAGGCTAAAGAGAATTTAGAAAACAATAAGCAAAACTTGATGAGCAACATTAGTTGGAGCTCAGAAGATGAGCATATTGATAGGAATATGAGCACTAAATGCAAGGCTGAAGAGAGTTCTCATTGAATAAGAACTATTTTGGAAATGGCTCTAGAGGTCATTGTGTACATTCTGGCAAAGAACCTGTATTCACTTTACCCATGTCCTGAGATGGCAGACAATTACTATGGCACAGGAGCTATGAAGGCAGCCCAATGTTCAGTCTGTGATGTGGGTACTGCAAAATACTTTCAGCTACAGTTACATTGATCATTATGAGCAAAACCCAGAGCCAAATATGTAATAATCTTTCCACTCAGCAAAAAAAAAGAAGCACCATAAAGTTAATGTCAAGGACAATATAGTTTTCAAAAAGATTCAAGCCATTAAAATGAAACCAAGTCCTTTGCACTAGAGAAATAGGAATGATACTTTGAAGACACTCAGAAATCGGCCATGCCACACTTATTGTAAATTAAAGGGTGTGAAAGGGTAAATCATTTTGAAAGACTTTACAAATGAACTCCAGGGTGTCCCGTTTTTTCTCTTACAAAATCTATCCTGTTTATTCACTTAGGAAATGTGCCCTTGAATTCAGACATCCAGATTCTCAAAGGCCATGTTAGCCACAGCCCAGTGGGGCAAGCTACTTCTCAAACTGGCAGCCAACCTTGATGTCATCCATTTACTTGTTTTATGGGCATGCAGAAGTTTCCACCTGGATTTTAGAAGATTTTTCCCACCTGGGATATCAGACAAAGCCATGTAACAGAACCATAGTCCTCACCAGGACTATGTAGATATAGATATATGGATAGATATGAACCTTTGAAGGATGGAATCAGAATGCTGTATTTTAGATTTAAAGTGTTCCCCATAACTGCTATCACTTCAGTGAAAGGTGATGCATCTCCCGATTAATACACTGATGAGCTCATAGCTGAATGTACTCTTAGGAAGTGAGGAATAAATGAAAGTGGTGGGTCATAAAGGGCATGACTTGGAAGGCTATACACTTGGCCCTGGTTCATCCCTTCTCCCAGCTTCTTTCTAATATGCTCTTCTGTCATAGCACTTCAGCCTTGAAATCAACCAACCATGGACTGAACCCACCCAACTCATGAACCAAAATAGTCTTTTTTTCCTTTTAATCGTGAGTGTTAGAAATTTTTTTCCAATGACAATAGGAAAGCGATTAATACAGTTACTCACTAATCATACATTTAAATATTCCTTTTTCTCTTCCTGGAAATTATGTGTACTACATCTAAAACCTCCAGTACTTGACCTTCAGAGTCTCTCAGTCCAGTTCCCCAGTTTTCTGGCCATGACATGGTAGTGCCTGCTTTGAAGTGGAAACTAACAATAAGCATAAAGTATGTCTGTCAATGGCCCATTTTTCCATCAAGACATTTTCTTTTGTGAAAATTTTCAATAGCTACCCTAATTGCTTCTGCAATTCTCTAATGTGCTTGTTTCATGTTTTAGTCACTTTTCTGCCTTTATATAGTTGGTGAACATGGGAATGTTAATTGTATCAATCTCATTCTGTTCTGGACAAGAAAACATAATAACCAATTTTACAGTTAATGGTTCAAAGTTACTCTGGTCCTTTTACTATTCAGAATTACAGATAATGACTCAAAGTTACTTTGGTCCTTTTACTATTCAGAAACTCAGGTTTGTGATCAAAAATGGATGTTACTGAATGAACAGAATAACTCCTGTGGTATAAATCAACAACATTACAAAGATAAAATGTACTCATGACACTTTTCTTAAATAATCCCTATTTAATGGAAATGACTCTCATGATGTGTGCTTCTGCGCTTTTGTTAATATAAATAGAAAAATAATCACAAAAAGGACACACTTTGTATTTGATATCAAGTCATTTAAATTTTTGTATTCTCAACTTTCTATAAAAAGATATTTTTAACTTTTATACTACTGTTACTATGATTAAACAGTCATTAAAGTCACATACAGAGTTAGAACTGTTGTGCTGATGCTAGAATGCTTAACAGTGATAAAAACAAACCCTATTTATAATGCACCCTGAGTCAACACCACTAGTCTCTAAGTTTGTGGTCATTAGTTTCTCTGAAATAGAAAATTAATGACTTTTTGTGTACTCAGAGGCTATGGGTAAGCCATCAACACTGGTGTGTTGACTGAATAAGTGCAGGTTTTTCACTCTGAAGTTTTTAATTATTGGTTCCCTCTTCCCCAAAACAAAACAAAAAAAATTGTTCTCCAGTTTTTTATGGTAATTTGTAAGAGAAAATTATTAAAATGTTTACAGTTTATTTTTCAAATTCAGTTTATGAGTTACATTTTGGAGAGCTGACACAAGATCAGGCTGATCATCTTACAGCCACAATACTGAAAGTGACCAGGTTCACTAGTGTGAGATGAGGACAAGTAGGAGGCAGGCACGGCAACTGGCTCTGCACACTGTGCAGGGAGGACACCAAGAGACAGTGTCATACTTTAGTGCTGGAATTACATCTTACTCTCTAAGGGGAATAGCAGCACACAGCTTAATTAAAAAATTATCTAGGAGAAGACGTGATTAATGAAACCTAACTTGCTTTACATATTAGCCAATTGATTTGATTGTTTCATGGCACTAATAATAACAAGAAATTAAAGATGGCAAGAAGGGAGATGTACAAGATGTATCCAGTGTATGGCAGGCCTCAGCGTGCCATTAAATGACAAGGCAACCAGAACAGCACAGGGTTTAGAGTTTAGAAGAAAGAAAGAAAGAATGAAAGACTGAAAGAAAAAAAGAAAGTAAGAAAGGAAGGAAGGAAGGAAGGAAGGGAAAGAAAGAGAGAGAGAAAGAAAGAAAGAAAGAAAGAAAGAAAGAAAGAAAGAAAGAAAGAAAGAAAGAAAGAAAGAAAGAAAGAAAGAAAGAAAGAAAGAAAGAAAGAAAAGAAAGGCTCCCCTTCCAGAGAGAGCTTAGCAGGTAGGGAGGGAAACTGGGAATTCAGTGACAAACTGTGACAAGAAGCGAATGTACAGGGATGTCCTGAATGTCTATTGAGAAAGAGGTATCAGGAGAAGCCAAAAGAGAAAGGGCCAGTGCTGACATACAAAGTCACATTCAGAGAAACACTAATCAGAAAGTGATCCATGATTTCAAGGAAAGGGACTTGCTGCTCAGATTGCCCTTGGCCAAATCATGACTATTAATAATTTTTGAGCCGGGCTTGGTGGCTCAAGCCTGTCATCCCAGCACTCGGGAGGCAGAGGCAGGAAGATTGCTGAGTTCGAGGCTTGCCTGGGCTACATAGTGAGCTCAGGGCCAGCCTGAACTACAAAGTGAGACCCTGTCTCAAAAAAACCCCAAAAAACAAAACAAAACAAAAAAATTTTGAAACACTTTTTATTGATAAAGTTTGTAAGAATAAATTAAATATTAAAAATCAAAGTCAAATGTTCAATCTCTTTCAGGTGCTAATCTTGTGTTAAATGTAGCTTTCACTAATGTCCTTTTCAAGAAAGAAGTAAAACTTTGGAAAATAGCTAATAACATTAGACATATATCATTTTACATATCTCTGTGCTATGATTAAAAGATTGTATAACACTCAGTTGGTACTCAAACGCCTAATGTCAAAGCAGCATATTTCATTCTAAAATTCCATGATAGGTAACTTGGTAAACTAATTAAAACAGTCAATTTAAAAGACAAATTTTAGTCTTTTAAATTTAAAAGACAAATTTTAGTCTTTTAAATTTAAAAGACAAATTTTTGTCTTTTAAATTTAAAAGTTGTCCATATTTTGATCCCCTAGAATCCTGATTGGCCAAAATGTAAAACTCAACTAATACACTAAAATTTTTTAATGTAAAAAATATTTATACTATCACTTTTAAGTAACACTTTGTCAGAGGTACCTGCCACTGCCTATATATTATCTTGTAATATTGGACCTAGTATTTTTATCACAATTTGAAGGTGAGAAGACTCCCTGTAAATGTTAGCATTTTATATGGTCAAAGTAGTTAGTAAAAAATCAGTCATTTTTAATAAAGCAAATGTACTTACTCCCTCACTTTTAAAATTGTTAAAATGTTTAGTTTTGAATATGCTGAGTCTTATAAGACCTTGCCTACATTTTCACCCACAGAAAAGAGTGTACAAATTGAAAAACAATAAATCAACAATCTGGCCTCCAGACAAGTCTTTCAGAACATTTACTATACAAATTAAAATTTGCCCCCAAAATTTAATAAAACTGTTCAAACATGGTTTGAATTAAAATAGAAACATTTAGTATATAACATATAAAATATCTTCCAAGTCTCAAAGTAAATTTAAATATAATATTATGTTCTTGAAACTTCAATTTTCATATTTTAAAACTGTCATGATGTCTATCTGAATTATCTCCAGAGAAGTTTATATTTGAATTGACCTGAAGGACACTAGTAATAAATTTTGTTATCAATACCCTGGTAAAAATTGAAACTATCTTAATCATACTGCAATGAGCTTCAAGCACTCAACAAGTTGCTTAAAGGAATAATTTTTAGATTATAAAAGTGATTTAAAATAATGCAAAAACCTTGATATTTATGTATGCTGTTCTATTTTGACTATAATTAACAATTATCTATTTGAGTATAATTACCAATTCCATTCATTCTTGCAACTTTCTCTTTTAGGACTAACACTACTCAAGGCAAAACTAAATGTTATCTTGCAATGGTATTGTACTGCTGGATATACAAGATGAAAAATACAGCTATGTCCAAATAAAATATATAGTCTCATAACAATAATATTTCAAATTTAAAATGAGATTTGTATAAATTGATAAATCTAAACATCCAACTTTTACTTAAGCATGTCAACTGTTGATTTAAAATTAATAAGAAACACAGATAAGTGTGTTTTTGTCTTGTTTCTGTCCCTCACACACACACCAGGGATCAAAGCACAGTGCCATTGAGCTTAATCCCCCGCCCTACAGATAAGTATTTTAAAAAACATATTTTCAGTAATTTTTACAATTACTCATATAATTTTCCTTTGTATCAGTAATTTGCATTACAAGGGAAAATGCAGAAAAGAAAAATGGAGTCAAAGTAGAACAGACCAGAAATGGATTGCTGTGCTTGTAAAACTGCAACATCTTTATTTGAAATTCAGTTTAGAAAGAAACCTAATTATCAAGCTGTTAACACCCTTAAGTGAAAGCTCAGTTTAGGATCTAAACCACGATGACTGAAGCGTGTTCATGGTGTGGCACTGATGGGTCATTTGGAGCACAAGAAGTTTTCAGGAAACTGAAAGGTTTTTGCTTAGTCATTGATGTTTCAGTCACAAATGGCAAAACAAAGTCGGTGTAATGACTTAATAGATTGAAGTATATTTGCAAAAAATGTCTGGAAACTAGTATCTCTTTAAAATTCATTCTTTTTTATTTGCTGTTACTTTTCCTTTGTTGCAGAGATTTGAGGTGTATAATAGGAAGTTTTAATATGTGTATATAGAATAGAATGATTAATACAGTCAAGTATCCCATTGCAACAACTTTTACATGTTATTAGGGAGGTGAGACTGCCTAAACTCATATCTCCTACCAAGTTTCCAGTACAAGAACAATTTTATGAACCATAGTTCTTATATTGTATATAAGATATCTAGACTTGCATATACCACACAATGACACCCTTGTATTTTAAAACAATTCCTCATCGACTCTAAAATCCCTACCTGTGGTAATAACCAATGTATGCTCATTCATATATACATATATATATATTTGTTTGTTTATACACACATATATTATATTTATTATATAAATATGTTATATTTATATGTGTGTATAAACAAACATATATATATATATACACACACACACACAAATAAATAAAATCTACCTCATATATATAAAAGTAGCTATCATATCATCCACCAGTCCTTGTGCTGTGTATACCTGAAGCCATCAAACTAACACCTTGCAGAGACATTTGCATTCCTGTATTCATTGTTCTGTTATTTGCTGTTTCTTAAACCAAATTAATTACAGTCAGTAGATTTAATAGCAAATATATTAATTATTTCCTTATATAATTTCAATACTACTAATAATCTATTTTCTGGAATTTTTTTCACACTCAAGCACAATGAAAAACAGAAACCTTCATGTCTCGATGTTTTTCAATCACATGAATTTGAATAGTCTTAAAATTGTAAGTTAAATGTTGAAAGTGAATTATAGATGCCTAAATACTGCTCATCAATTCCTCCTCAATCTTTGCACATGTACAGTACAAATGTGATTGAATTCTCTGAAAATGGGATTTCTAATAAATGAAATACAAGTTAGTATTAGCAAGCAATTTCTACAAACTATCAGATATTAAAATTTGATTTTTTTTTTTTTTTGTGGTACCAGGGATTGAACTCAGGCCCTTGCGCTTGCAAGGTAGGCACTATACCACTTGAGCTAGATCCCTGGCCCCCCAAAATTTGATATTTTTTGAACGCAGTACTTACATTGAGAACTTTTGCCAGATGTTCTGAGAATAATGGAGGTGTGATTACAGCAAATTACTCTGTCTTACACAATGTCACCAAATTGGGTCAGATGTTCACAAGCCAGATGTCATATTACTTATAAAATGTCATGTTAACTCTGGGCATAAGTATTATTTTAAGTTTACTAATAAATATAAGGGCAAATTACTTATGTTTCATTTAAAAGAATATATGCATATAATTACATGTTGGTACAGTATCAGTGGCAACTGTAGTTGATATTTTTAAAAGTAAGAAAAAAAGAGAATAATATATTCAACTGAGAACTCAGAAAAATATTTACAAGGCCTGGATGCTCCTTGCTCCCTTAGCTGCTGAAGTGTCTTTCCCATCCTCACAGTTCTTTTACTTGTCTGCCTTTCTCTGAATAACACTCAAGGCTTTTCTTATTACTTGCATTAAGTAATTTTGTCCTCAGCCTCTTCTCCCTCCATATATTTTAGATATTCATGTTCTCATTACTGACCTGTCATGAAATACATAAGAATTATAGATGCTAAGTTTATAGAATAAAACCTGACCTTTCTAGGAAGCACGCCCCTCCTAAAATTCACACCTGCCTCCTGAGATGATTCTGTACCTTTGTGAGGACCAGCACGTGTACGTGAACACAGCTTTCTCCTTTTTTCAGTTCTTCTCCTATCCTTAAGTAACATCATTCTCTACCCACTTACTTACATCAAAGAAACTCAGTATTAACATACATCAGTGATACAAGCACAAATATACGTTTAAATTTCTTCTTGGACTGCAATAAGAGAATCACTTTTATTCTCTGAGATTAATAATGAACTCTGTAACATTTTTAAATGATCTTAAGTTTCTCAACTCCAGATACACTAAGCCACCTTATCTTTGAAAAGGGAGCCAAATATCCTCAATGGAGGAAAGACAAATGGTGCAGGAAAAACTGGGCTTTAACCTGCCAAAAACTAAAGCTAGACCTAGCTCTTTCATTGGGTACTAAACTAAAATCACAATGGATTCGAGACTTAAACATTAAAACACAAACAATAAACCTGCTGCAAAACAGGTTAGGTGAAACTCTTGGAGACATTGGCAGATACTTTATGAACAAAACCTCTATAGCATGAGAACTAGCAGAAAGAATCAACAAATGTGATCTCATCCTACTAAAAAGCTTCTGCACAGCAAAAGAAACAACTGTCACAGCTAAAAGACAACGAACAACATGGGAAAAAAAAATCTCTACTAGTTGTTTGTCAGACAAAGGGCTACTATCTAGAATATATAAAGAACTTAAACAAATCAGTCTCCCCAAGTTTAAAGACCCAATTAAAAAATGGCATCTGAAATGAACAGACACTTCTCAGTGGCAGAAGTAAAAGCAGCCAAGAAGCATGTGAAGAAATGTTCAGCATCACTGGTCACTCAAGAGATGCAGATGAAAACAACACTGAGATTTCATCTAACTCCATAAAGAATGGCAGCTATTAAGAAATCAACCAGAGGGCTGGAGGGTTAGCTCAGTGTTCTGGCGCCTGCCTCGCAAGCGCAAGGTCCTGAGTTCGATCCCCAGTAACCATATACAATGCTGGGCATGGAGACTCACACCCACCAGCAATCAATACCACATATCACATACCACAGTGCCGGGTGTGGTGGCTCACGCCTGTAATCCCAGCACTCAGGAGGCAGAGACAGGAGGATTGCTGAGTTCGAGGTTTGCCTGGGCTACATAGTGAGCTGAGGGCCAGCCTGAACTACAAAGCGAGGCCCTGTCTCAAAAAAAAAAAAAAAAAAAAAAAGAAATCAACCAGAGATAAGTGCTGGTGAGGCTGTGGGATAAAAGGAACCTTTCTCCACTGCTGGTGGGATTGTAGACTTGTACACCCATTATGGAAATCAGTGTGGAGATTCCTCAGAAAACTAGGATTAGAGATCCAATTTGACCATGCTATTCCCCTGCTAGGAATATACTCAAAAGAATTAAAAGAATCATATCATAAAGAATCATAAACACATATGTGCGCCCATATTCATTGCAGCTCAGTTTGCAATAGCCCCTATCTTGGAAACAACCCAGATGCCCATTAACTGGAAACTGGTTAAAGATGTTTTTTTTGTTTGTTTGTTTGTTTTGTTTTTCTGGGGTTTTTTGTTGTTGTTGTTTTGTTTTTTTGAGACAGGGTCTCACTTTGTTGTTCAGGCTGGCCCTGAGTTCACTATGTAGCCCAGGCAAGCCTCAAACTCAACAATCCTCCTGCCTCTGCCTCCCAAGTGCTGGGATTACAGGCATGAGCCACCAGGCCTGGCACTGTGGTATGGGGTATTGATTGCTGGTGGGCGTGAGTCACCACACCCAGCATTGTATGTGGTTACTGGGGATCGAACTCAGGACCTTGTGCTTGCGAGGCAGGCACTGGAACCACTGAGCTAAATCTCTGGCCCACAGATGTGGGTTTTTTTTTGTTGTTGCTGTTTTTTTTTTTTTTTTTTTTT
>PVIC010035838.1:0-18785 GCA_004025085.1 Thryonomys swinderianus
GAGAATCCGTCCATGCGGAGGTTCTGACTTATGTCTCACTGGGCAAATCATGGATGGCACAGATTTTGCACCAGAATCAAACTGGTCTTGAACTTTTCCCCAGGAATTCAGACATACAGTCCTTTTTTATACATCTTTCACCTGCCTGGCTTCGAGACCTGCTCCATACTGCAAGTTCTTGCTCCTATGACTTGTCCACCCGCGGCTATGACTTATCTGCAACTGTGCCCAGTTCTGCTTTTTCTCTCCTCATCCATCCCTCCACCCACCTATCCGTCCGTCCATCCCTCTCCTGTACAGAGTTATCTTTCTCTCACTCTTTATCACTTACCTCTTATTTTTCCTCTCTCTTTATCTCTTACCTCTTCCTTCTCAGGAGACTTCTTGCCCTCTTGTCTTTAGTTCTAACACTTTAAAACAAAAATCCCCCTTCTCCTTTTTCCTGTATTATCTCTCTTGTGGTTAGCTTGTCACTCAACAAAGATCTAGGGACTACTGGAAAGCTGGATGAGCAAAAATCCTTTGGGGAGGGAGGGATAAAGAGGGGGAGAAGCTATGAATAGTCATATTTTTTTCTCTGCCACATCTCATTTTTCATAACAAACCGGGCTCTGCATGTTGGCTTGGTCTGGACAGTGCAGAGCAGCGCCGTTAGTCCTCCTTGTCTGTCTCCTTCTCTTTCCTTCGATACACTTCTTCATTCAGTAGGGAAAGATTTTCATTCTTTAGGTTGTGATTTGCAGGCTGCTGGCAGGATGCACTTCTTAGTAGACCAAGCCCTTATCTTCCCTTTTTCTTGCCTCCACCAGGTCACAGCACCTGGGTTTGTTGCTTGGAATCCAGCCGTATCATTTTCTCTGGCTCCAGGTTTTGTTTTACCCGCCGCCTAAAATACCTCTAATCGGTTGGCTACCTTTGTTGTACCTCTGGCCCCTGTATCTCTCCAGAGTTAAGACCTGTTTGATTATCACGAAGCTTTCACTCTCTTTTAGTGGTTACGATGTTGGGATCAAGTCCAAGTCTCATAATTACCGGGCTGTCAGCTAAGGTATGTTAGTTAGCTTTTGATCTGCTTTCTCCTCTGCTTAAAATGGGAGAGGACATGAATAGTCCCCGAGGGCCTGTCGGGAGTATCAAATGAGACAGTGGGTGTAGGCATGCCGTGCAGCTTGTAATGGATGTGAAAAGGCCCCCTACAAATCATCAGTGCTTTGTGTTACCCAACTTCAGCAGCTACCAGCGAAATTTTGGTATTGCTCCTGCAATACACACATGTTGCCACCAGGTGGCAGGAGAAACCCGTGATCCAATCGAGGAAAAATGCTCCAAGATACTATTAATAAAATAAAATAAATGCTGATTATTAAAAGCAGTCAGCTTTTTAATGGTTATTAAATAAGCAACAAAACTTACTTATAAATCACAGAATGCCTAGTAAACCAAATATAAGAGTTCTTATTAATGTTTTCAAGCAGTTTTTTTAAGCGTATATAGTCTTCAATTTCCAGGTGAAATTTTACTCCAAACCACAAATATATAAAAGCTGAAAGGGGCAGTTATCTTTCTGAAGCAGGGTACGGATACTGAGGGACAATTCTCTCATCCTCCTCCTTTCTCCTTAAGTTGTTACCACTGAACTGCAAGTCTTTGTGAGGGGGACAGTTTTAAAAAGAGTTTTAAACCACTGTTCTAATAACGGATTCCCCCTCCCCCGCTTTGGGAATTTAACTCAGGACCTTGCACTTGTGAGGCAGGTGCCGTGACACTGAACTAAATCCCAAGCCCTGTTCAAATAGCTGTATCTTCTTATCACTTTTAAAAAATATACCTTTAAGCATCATATCACAATAACATGCACACCCATGTTGATAGCAGCACAAGTTGTAATAACTAATCTTGGAAACAGCTCTAATGCCCATCAACTGGAGACTGGATAAAGAAGATGTGATTTAAAGAAAATAAATTGGAGTATTAAGAATTAATATTAAGAATGACAAATTAGGGCCAGAGGGTTAGCTCAGTGGTTCCAGCGCCTGCCTCGCAAGCGCAAGGTCCTGAGTTCGATCCCCGGTAACCACATATAACGCTGGGCGTGGAGACTCAGGCCCACCAACAATCAACACCGCATACTACAAGGCCGGACGTGGTGGCTCACGCCTGTAATCCCAGCACTCGGGAGGCAGATACAGGAGGATTGCTGAGTTTGCGGCGGCTTGCCTGGGCTCCATAGTGAGCTCAGGGCCAGCCTGAACTACAAAGCGAGACTCTGTCTCAAAAAGCAAAAAAAAAAAAAGAATGACAAATTAGGGACTTATAGCTAAGTGGATGCACCGTGAGGTCATATTCATTAGTGAAATAAATAGGATATATATATAAATACCACATCACTTTTCTATTGTGAGAAACCAAAAGTGTAAATGAGGTCCAAAATGTATAACAGTATTGTGAAATAGGAAAAAAAAATTCAAAGGGGAAGAGAAACTGGGAGGGGGGCAGGAAAAAGCAAAGAAGGAAAAGAAAAAATTTAATGGTAAAAGGAAAAAATGGAAACAAAGATTATGTATATGGGGAGGTGGAGGGACTCAGGGGATGGCAAGGAATGGGAAAAAATAAGAATCAAGATATATCATGGACTGGTACAAATTTTCAATGATGAATGTGATCATAATGTATACTTAAAATGTACCAGTAAACTCAATTAAAAATAAATACATAAAAATATGCCTTTGCCATCACTAACAAATATACATTGCATCTGACTATAGAATTTTTATAGACATTATTGAATGTGGACTACATAAACATAAATTTAAAATTTTAGGAGGAAAGAGAAAGACAGATAATCTTTGAAGGCACTTGAAAGAAAGCGCTTGCAGAGAACATTCTCGACATTCCAAGCTGCTTGCACCTTTTACTTGATCTGGTGGGAATTTTCTTCAGAGCTACTCAGAGTAATTCAAGACGGTGGCCGGATCCCGAGCACCCAAGATCTTCTGCTTGCGAAAGTCTCAACATTAAGTAAGTTCAATGCAAAATGGGTGTCCTTTTCCTCCCGGGCTGAGGAGAGGAGTTATTTTCTAAAGAATTTAGGAGATTTGGCTATGGAGTTACAGGCTTCACAGCATGTGTGGTAGAAATTCATTAATCAGTCTTCCCACGGAGGCATTGGGGTCTCTGGGCACCTGGGGATGGTGCCGCCTGCCCGCCTTTCCCTTTCAGGCCCTTAAGAGAAGGCGGTCAGTGGGCAGGTTTCCTCTCATTAACCCACCTTCAGAGATGTGAACAGGAGACCAGTGACCACCAGAGTCATAAAGAGAGAGGGTAGAATACAATAGAATGAAACATCAGGATGACTTCGGAGACAACAGGGACAATTCAGGGAAGAGAGGGTGCTTGAGACAGGTGGGGTGGCACCCATCTGCAATCCTAACATCCTGGGAAGCTGAGGCAGGAGTGTTTCAATTTCAAACCTTGCATTGGCCGTTTAGTGATTAAGATTCCATCTCAAAGAAAGAAGGAAGAAAAGAAGGAAAGAAATGACAGCTCTGTGAAATGCTCTGGGTTCAATCCCTAGGATGGCAAAGAAAAAGCACTGTTAAAGAATTATTTCAGAGGACATTGGACTTATAAAATTAAAAGACTATGTTCTAATAAAGAAGCAATAAGGGAACAAAGAAAGCACCAAAGCAATTTACAGTTAAAGTCCATAAATAAGGTTGGTACGGTGCACTCTTATCAGGTGCCACTGCCTGGCAGCCACCCAAAAGAACTCTCTGAGTGGCACTGGTGTGGCAGGTGAGGCCACAGGCGATGGCCTGAGTATGTGCCCATATGCCTGGACTGCAGGGCAGCCAGGGTCAAGGCTGCGGAGCTGGCCTGACCCTCCTGGGCCTGGCTCTAAAACATAGGCCCGGAAGACATACGGGAAGGGCACAGCAGGAGGCCTCTTCTGTCTCTGATCCTTGACATGTCAGGAGACTCCCCACTGTAGCCCTGTGCCAGCCTGGGTGGTCTAGTCTTTGCGTTTATAACCTGTTGCAACTTTTTTCTCCTTTGGATCAGATGATGGACTTATTAGGGAGTCGGGAGGCCTGCCCCTTCCACTCTCCCCTCTCCCAGTCTCCGACTAGGCCCAGAGGAACTTCTTCTTTGAAGTGCTTCAGTCTGAACAGTGCAGTTGCTTCATAAAGATGAGAACTCAGAAAAATCAACAGAGTTTATGGAAAAGTTCTGGAGGGCCAGAGATTTAGCTCAGTGGTTCCGGCGCCTGCCTTACAAGTGCAAGGCCCTGAGTTAGATCCTGGTAACCACATACAATGCTGGGCGTGGTGAGTCGCACCCAGCAGCCATCAATACCACATACCACAGTGCGGGGCGTGGTGGCTCACACCTGTAATCCCAGCACTCAGGAGGCAGAGACAGGAGGATTGCTGAGTTTGAGGCTTGCCTGGGCTACATAGTGAGCTCAGGGCCAGCCTGAACTACAAAGCGAGACCTTGTCTCAAAAACAAAACCAAAAACAAAAACAGAGTTCTGGAGTCCAACACAAGCGTGGTAATCCCTGTGACGAAGCAAATTTACCTCCTCTGGTGGAGGTTTCTTCCACGAAACTAAAACATATTTTAAAATATATTAAGATACATGCCTGGTATTTTGAGGCTACTTGCTTCTAATACACTGATGAAGGCTACTCTAGGGGGGGAAAGTGGTAACACAATAAAAAGGATGCACAGAAAGGAAAAATGTATTAGCTAAAATAAAATTCATATACAGGTGGAAAAAGCAAAGATATGATACTATGGAAAATAATGAAGTGAGGTAGGAGATAAACTGTAGACATCAGAATGCAGAGGAAAAGGGAAAAGCTGTTACTGCAATATCAAAGGAGACAGCAGTATAAAACACAGTGGAAAATTCATTTTGTGATTAGGAGGTGTCCCAGAAAAAGAATCCAGCACAAACGGAGTAGAAGCAATAAACCAAATAAATGAAAAAAGTATCTCTGGATTTTAGTACCTGAAAAATCTGGAGTTCAAAGCAAAGGAAAAATGGGTTATAAGTAGCCCATAGAGAGATGAAAAGAAAGTTACTGACAAATGAGCAAAACTCAGACTGGTAATACTATATGATGTCCATAGTGCTTCCTGGAGAAAGCTGTGGCTCTTCTGTGTGAAGAATAGAAAGGTGCTGTTAGAGGGGTCTGCTGTCTGGAGAAACATCTAGAGAAATACGCCATCTTGCATCGTCAAGTGGCTGGGAGGTGCGCGCGCATCCCTGAGAGCGAACTGTACTCCAATGAGCGTTGAGGGCACTCGGCACAGAGACAGAGGTTAATGAATGGTGTGGCCGTGTTTGTACAGGAGGCAAAGGACTAAGCGCAAAAGATGGTACATATTTCAAAGGGAAAATGATATCTTTTGTATTTGAAATAAAGGATAGCCCAAAGGAAAGGTTAGAGGAGGGCAAAACACAAGTAGTGATGTCCCCATTTTCAATAAATTAGAGTTAAAAATGACACTTTATATTTGATAGACAAACAGATTTTAAAAGTTATAGGTGTAATTTGCTATTAATATTCAAAATATTTGCAGAAGGCTGAAACATGGACTAGCCTATTAGAAAATTAAAATGGAAAAGAAATACCAAGGACCAAAATCTTGAAAGTATAAAGTTGGGTTAGAAAAACTGAGAATAACAAGTATGAAAATACACACAAACGGATTAAATTTTTCCATTTAAAATAAATCAAACACTCTCCAGTTTGGTCATAAAATGAATTTCGGGGGGTTTGTTTATTGCTTGAGATGCAAAGACAAAGTTACACAAAATATCCATAAACACTAGGCCAAAATGCATCAGGAAGACAGAAAAACGCAAACAGGATGCTGATAGTAGTCATGAACTGACCTTGTAGGGCTAGGAGTTCCGAAGTAGAGCGGTGGCTTTACCCCTTGGGAGGACGGGAGGCGGGGTGGGGGCAGCGGGTCCCTGGGTTTCCCATGCTTCTCCTCTGGCCGGGGGCCTGGGCTTCACGTTTCCAGCAGGTTCCTCTGGGAGGCGGATGGTGCCGGGCTGCGGCCTACACAGAGAAACACCCAGGGAGAGTGAAGGTTTAGGAGCAATCAAGCTTCCTGTGCCAAGAGATAACATCAAAGTACACATAGTAAAACGACCGTTGAAAGTGGGTATAAGACAGGAGGAGAACAAATTTCATCACGCTATTAGTATTAAGCAGAGCAGTTAAAGAGGATAAGATGATCTAAATATTTTATTAACAGCATTCTAATGTTATGCAAGAAGAAAACATAGCCTTCCAAGAGTCTACAGAATATTTACATTTGGGCTGGGGATTTAACTCTGTCTGTCTGGCAGGCACAAGGTTCCAAATTCAATCCCTGGTACCGCGTACCACAGTGCCGGGCGTGGTGGCTTTACGCCTGTGAACTCAGCACTCAGGAGCCAGAGGCAGGAGGGTTGCTGGGAGTTCAAAGCTAGCCTGGGCTTCATAGTGAGCTCAGGGCCAGCCTGAACTACAAAATGAGACCCTGTCTCAAAAAAAAAAAAAAAAAAAAAGAATATTTACATTTAACCACAGATTTGTCTGTAAATATCTATAAAAGCACACAAATATGATTAAAGTTTAGGAGATATGTACATTGTATATATGAATACATATACAATAAATATTGGAGTTGAATGTTAAACTAAATTTTGAAAAGTACAAATAGATAAGTATAAGGAAATTACAAAGAAGCAAACTTAAAAAATAGAAAACAGGGTCAGAGATTTAGCTCATGGTTCCAGCACCTGCCTAGCAAGCTCAAGGTCCCTGGTTTGATTCCTGATAACCACATACAACAATACCAGGTGTGGTGAGTCATACCCATCAGCAATCAGTACCACATACCACAATGCCAGGTGTTGTGGCGCATGCCTGTAATCCCAGAATTTGGGGGGCAGAGGCAGGAGGATTGCTGAGTTCAAGGCTTGCCTGGGCTACATAGTGAGCTCAGGGCCAGCCTGAACTACAAAGTGAGACCTTGTCTCAAAAAAAAAAAAAAAAAAAAAAAAGGAACTGGAGCTGGTTCTTTTAAAACAAACTTCTGAAAATTTTAAGATAAAAATATAGCTTAGAACAACAATATAGCTACAGATTTGTGAATACTGACAGGTTAGAAATTGATAACATGGATAATTACTGCATGAATTAGGAATATAAAATGAGATCAGGTATGTTTAGGGTGGTATGGCCACTGACGAGGGTATAAGAAATGGGTTATTTTCTTAGAAAAAGTATATAGTGATTAAATTTCACCTCCTGCCCCAAATCCAGGCTGGAAGTAATTATGGATAATTCTTCCACAATTAGCAAGGATGAGAAAATTCCCATATCACTTGCACTGTTCTAGAATGCAGAACCTACATTTAAAGCCAATTTAAACATTCTCGACAGAGATGAACACAAAGGAAGTCTATAGATCAATCTTGTGAATCCTCAGCCTTAAAAAAATTAAAATTAGTCAGGTGTGGTGGCTCATATCCGTAATCTCAGCACTTGGGTGGCAGAGGCAGGAGAATTACTGAGTTTGAGACTTGCCTGGGCTACACAGTGAGCTTAGGACCAGCCTGAACTACAAAGCAAGACCCTGTCTCTAAATAAATAAATAAATAAATAAATAAATAAATAAATAAAAGTGAACAGAGGGTGATACAATGGAAGCAAATAGCTTATCCCATAAAGGATAGTCTTACTTTTAGGAATTTATTACAACAGGATGTCCTATCTATATAAGAGTCTTTATTAAGATTACATTAGTGCCTCAGTAAATGCTGAAAAAGAAAGTATTAAAATGTGTAAAACAAACCCATCTTACTAGAAAACTCAGACAAAATTATACTTGGTGGTAATCAGTTACAATGACCCAAAATTCCTCCCTCAAGGTGGGTGGGAGCTTTTATATTTTCTGAAATTGAATATCTGATTAGGGTCTGTGCTTCCCTTGCTTATATCTTAGACATTGCTTCCTGGGGCCACCAGAGGTGGCTCAAGTGGCGAGGTAACTTAGGGCAGACACATGGCCCCAGCCGGGGTGCATACGCAAAACAGACTTGTTTTCTTTTCTCAAGAGGGGCGTGAACCTGAAGGGGTTCCTTGGACTTCTGATGCAACACGTGCAGGTCCCTATGTGAGACAGACGGTGTCTGTGATGGAGAAAACTCAAGAGCAACTTCTCTGCAGAAGTTCTTAAAAATATGGGCCAGAGGGTTAGCTCAGTGGTTCCGGCGCCTGCCTCACAAGTGCAAGGTCCTGAGTTCGATCCCTGGTAACCACATACAATGCTGGGCGTGGAGACTCACGCCCACCAGCCATCAATACCTCATACCACAGTGCCGGGCGTGGTGGCTCACGCCTGTAATCCCAGCACTTGGGAGGCAGAGACAGGAGGTTTGCTGAGTTCGAGCCTTGCTTGGACTACATAGTGAGCTCAGAGCCAGCCTGAACTACAAAGCGAGACCCTGTCTCAAAAAAAAAAAAAAAAAAAAATACTGGTGATGGCGTAGAACTTCCCATAGATACAAGAGTCTAAGCTTAGAGTTAATTTCCTTGGCTAGTAAGGAACATGGTGACTCAAGAAGGATAGAGGTGATGCCGGGATCACTGGCTATCTGAATGCAGATGAATGAAGTCGAACACCCATTTTGCAAAATCTGTACAAATTAACTCAAAATGTGTTAGAGACCTAGGTATGCAAGATAATGGTATTGACTTCTTAAAGAAAACATAGGTACACATCTTCAGCATCCTGGATTTGGCAATGGTTTCTTTAAGCACTCAAATCACAAGCATCAAGAACAAGTTGTGTGCCTGGACTCCCGGCTACTCATGGGGCAGAGGTCACTTGAGCCAACCTGGGCAACACTGTGAGATGAGACACAAAAAAGAAAAAAAGAAAGAATATCCAAAGTACGGGTTCTATTGAAGTCATACTGTTTCCACATCATTGTGAAGTTGAAAAAAATCTTAGGTTGAACCACCAGAACTTGGAAACTGTATAATTGAAAAAGCATTTGGAAAAGTTTAGCCTTGAAAAAAGGCTGCCTTATCTTGTGGTAGTAATCACAGGACAAGGCAATAAGGAGACTTTTGTTAGAAATAATGTTAGCTAGGAAAGGTGGATCTAAAATTTTATAACTACTGTGCATCAAAATGAATTCCAGATGCATTCAAGAGTTAATAGTGTGTAGTCAAAAACAAAGTAAAGGGTTTTTCCCCTTCAGCAGAATACTTTACCAAGTACTGAAGTTGCAGAAAAATAATCATAAAAGTTTATAAGTTTGAGTCCATAAAATGAGTGTCTGTTCAGAAGCAAATGTAACAGAAATGTAAAAAGTGAAATAGTTTGTATGTATTTGTAGTGAAAATGACCACGTCATGGTCGTAGCATTTCATATTTGCATAGAACTTCAGGAATTCTTTTCGTCAGATGCCTCCAGAGGCCCTGTGGGACTTGGGGCTAATTTGAGAAGATCATCAAACATATGGGTTAAGAGCACTGCCTGGTGATGCGCATCTGTAATCATAGCAATATAGGAGCTTGAGGAGGAGGAGGAGAATCACAAGTTGAAGCCCAGCAAGGACAACTTAGTGAGAAGTTTCTCAAAAATAGGAAACAAATAGCAGGAGATGGACTTTCCAGGGTGCATAATTACGAAATGTAGTGGAGTGGCAGGCGGATTGAAAGTTCTCCAAAACTCTTAATCAATTTTGAGAGCAGGTGACTTGCTCAATGTCATGTATCTTATCGAATCCCGGAATGCCCTTCGGCACTCAGTGTCTCACTCGTGTTAGATTTACGGGCTAGTCTTCTGCTGCTACGGAAAGACAGGCTGTGGTGGGGCTGTGCAGTGTTCGAGCCATTCTTTCTGGCCTCCGTCTGCACCCTCTTCTGGAGTTTTTAGGGTGGCTTTTCCCACCCAGTAGTAATGGCCTTTTGACTTTCGCCGATGGCTTTCTTTTACTTTCAAATTACTTATGACCATTTTAAAAACATCATTTCAAGAACCAAATCTGACACCCCTCCCCCCACGTAACAGTTGGCAAGAACACTAAAAATATGCTAAAACTTAATTTTATGTGTCTACTTTTTTTTTTTTACCCCCCAAAAGAAATAATAAAGAAATTATACTTGCAAAACATGTCGTGTGGGTCTCAGATCCAGTAATCAAGTTACTTCTGCCAGATGCTTCTGGGAACACCCGAGGTCTGGCCTCCTGGGGCCGCCTTCCCTGTGTGCACCCAGCTCCCGGCGCGCTTGGCGTGGAGGGGTCCAGGCTGGCTGTGGTCCACCCTCCCATATGTGCAATTACTGGTGTTAAAAGGCAACACTAAGGACATTTTTTGGGTTGTTGTTCCAAACAACATATTTCCGCCTCAACAGTCTGATGCTGAAGCAGACCTCCTCTGGAAGAGAAAGTCTGTTTCCTGTGTAACTTCTCCCCACCTCCCTCCCATACTCGCCATATGCTTTTTTTTCTATCTCATTCCCATCTCTTGGCTGCCATACGGTTTGGCAGAATCTTGGCACGGGGCTTAGAGAGCTGAAATTATGTTGGGTGTGGCTTCTGACCATGCTCCCCTGGTCTGTCCCCCTTTCCTTTCTGTACTAAAGTGAACGTGCGCAGAAATATGCATTTAGATTGGCTCCTCTGGTAGTTGGCTTCTGCTGCATCTCATTGACATTGGTATGTTCACTCTGATTTAAATACTGCTTTTTAATTTAAAGAATTTTATTGAGAAGGTGTTCTTAGCATATGTTCCCAAATGACATTATTCTTCTATAGCTGTAATTCAGAGGGAACAGACTCCGTAGGAGCTGAATCATATGCCCCTGGATTATGATTCCTCTACCTTCAAGTCACAGTTGGTGGTGCCGGACACGAATGGTCACCCTTGAGTTATTTAATTCAGAAGAAGGACTTGCACCGGGGTAGACACTGCTGCACATGCTCCATGGTCAACTTCGAAACACTGCAGAAGGGGCACATTATCAGGTGACACCTAGCTTTTTGGACCTCTGCCTTAGTTATTTTCCGCTGAGCTTCCTGGCATTTTCTTTTCTTCTAACAGAGTCTTTCTTTCCCCAAGTCCTGGGCTCAGCATGAGTGTGAAAGCAACTGTGCTCTTTGCCCTTTTCACTATGCTCTTGAGAGGGAATTCAACTTCTACCCATTCCCAGGCCCTACACCTCCCAAGTCTCTGACCCAGTCTCCAGCCCAACTGCTAAAGTCGGTTGCTAGCTAAACACGGGACCTGTACAGTATCCCAGAACTAGTTTAGGGCACCTGTGTAACATCCCCCCCACCCATCCGTTCATCCATGCCTCCACTCCACTCCCAAAACTGTTACTGAATCCCTGCTGTCACAACGGCTGTTCTCTGGGCCCAAGGAGGGGGCTGGGGAGAGAAGAGGACAATTCCACAACAGAGAACTTTAACCTGAATTAGAGAGAATTCCATGAAAACAAGGAAGGGATTCTGCCCCAGAAACTCAGCAGAGAGAAGAGGTAGGTTGTAAGGGAACACTGTCTGGACTTCCTCACTTTACTGGTCCTTCTTCCTCCCCCAGGAGGCTTCCATCTTCTACCTACTGGCTGACCTCCTAATGCTTTAGTTCTCTCTTTGCGTGGGAGTCTGTCTCTAAAATGAGTTCCGTTGAAATCACTTCACTCCTTTTGGCCTCCTCTGGAGTCCCAGTCTATTATCTGCTACCTCCTAGGTTTGCTTCTTCTTGACTCTCAAGTTCTTTGACCTCAGAGCTCTGGACCTTTGCCGCTGGATCATTGTTTTGAGTAGCTGAGTGTTCAACACAGTGTGTAGAGAACCAGCGTGGACAGTGTGTCTCGGCACCACCTACCTGTCCTCAGACATCCTACATCTACTCCTGGCTCAGGGTCCCCGTTTGACAAGCCCCTCCCAGGTTCAAAGCCTGACTTCCGTCTGAGCACAACTGAACCACAAGTTTAGCCTGCTAATATGTTGAAATGAATTTGGTGAGATGCAATCCAAAAAAAAAAAAAAGTTCAAACCAGCTCTCTAGAAACCCTTTTTCTATTCCTAGAGAATATCTCAAGCAGAGCTATTAGCTTTTCTGGCAATTTTAAGTATCATAACAGACTCATTTTTGTAATAATAAAATGTCCGATTTTATTTATATTAGGACTTCACTCTCTCACACAATTCTAAGTTTGTCCTTTGATCCCCAGTTGAGAGAGAAGCTCCAATGTTGTCCCTTGGATTTTCACTCTGTGTCCTAGCTTTTGTTCCTTCCCCCTCCCCTCCCCCACCTCATTTGTTCCTTCTCCCCTCCCCTTTTTCCTCCTCTCTCCTCCTTCTTCTGTCCTGGGGACTGCACCCAGGGCAGTCTACACTGATCCACATGCCTAGCCCTTTTTCTTCTTTCTTCTGAGGTAGGGTTTTACTAAGTTGCTCAAGTGTGACTCAAATTTGTGATCCTCCTGCCTCAGGCTCCCTCCAGGCTGGGATCACAGGCCTGCAGTACTATGCTCAGTTTCACTTGCTGCTTGTGGATGCTGAGGAGGAGTAGGAGGAAAATCTTACTCAACAGCCCCTGTAGTAATTTGCTCTGAGACACTGTGTGGCAGGTGTCCAGTGCTGAAGGAGAGGCTCTGCCCCCTTCGAGCCCTGGCCTCTGGGGCTGCCCAGGACCAGTGTGGGAGCTGCTTCCCTGGCTGGCTGTGCTCAGAGAGGGGTCTCCAGACTTTCTACTGCTCTCTCTGGCCTGCGCTTGTGTTTGCTGCGGGCTCCCTCCAGGCCGGCTCCAGCTTAGCCAGCACAGTAGTGAAGTCGGCCTCACCCAGGGGGACGGCTATGCTTTCAGCTCACTTTTGGGGAGACGAAGCTCACCCAGTGCTCTGTCCCTTTCCGCTCTGTCCTGGGCAGCCCTGTGGGTTGCCAGGGAGCTCAGCCTACCCACCCCCACCGTGGAGAGGATCCTTCTAGCCAACGTCCTTCAAAGAAACCTTAACCCTAGAGCTTGTCCAGGCTGCAGGTGGGCTGTGAGCTAAGCAGCGATGGCAAAGCCTTTAGAGCTGTCAGTGGTGACAGACAATCCACTCTCTACCTTCCTCCCTGTAGCGTGCGTGTGCTAGGCTCGCCGCCACGGCAACAGGGGATCCGGAGCCTCTTTGGGCCCACTGTTCAGCCTTGGGCTTGAGCCGGAGTTTTGAGGCATCAAAAAGATTGCCATTTAAGAGAGATACACCATAGGGTGTTTTATTAAGTAGATGTACCGAGAAGACAGAACTAGTCCAGTCTTGGAGAAATTTGGACTCGATCTGTAAATATTCAGTGATGTATATATTCTACTCTTCAGCGAACCCTAGTGGCTGCAGCGTGCTGCTGTGGGTCCTCAGTGTCTCTAGATTGTTTTGAGCCATACAGTCTGGAGGGAAAGCAGTGTGAAAGAGGGCTAGAGTCTCGCTGAGAGATCACTGGTTGGATTCAAACAGCATCTGTAGCCCTCTGTGGGCCATATTTACCCCCCAAAAAAGAAGAAATGGGGTGATTGACCAGAGGTGATCATGGTGACAGGTGACATGAATAGTACTTACTGTTCCTCCACTGCAGCCTTAATCTATGACCGCAGGGAAAGTACACACATGTAGGGAGGAAGGTAGAGAGTGGATTTAAAGGAGCATATTTCAGAGAAACATGGCAAGGTTAGAAAGAATTATTTTAAGGAAGAGGTCTCTCCTGGGAAGAAATTTGATTATATCAGGTGTTTACGCATGCGAGAAAGATAAAAGAGGAAAAGACTGAGAAGAAGAAAAAAAGGAGAGAAGAGTAAGGGAAAGGGAGATAAATAGGAGGGAAAGACAGAGGGAGAAAAAGAGAAAGTGAAGAAAAGAGCAGAAAGAAAGGGAAAGTGACAAGAGAAGGTAAAGAATAAAAAGACAAAGAAAAAGAAAGTGAAAAGAAGGAAAAGAAACAAAAAAGAAAAGGAAAAAAGAGAAAGGGGAAATAAATAAATAAATAAAGAAAAACAAAAAAGAAAGTGAAAGTGAGAGAAGGGAAAGAAAAGGACAGGGTGAAAGAGAAAGAAAAGGAAAGAGAAGGAAAAGGGAAGAGAAAATGAAGAGAAGTAAAAAAGAAAGAGAAAGAAAGGGAAAAAGGGAAAGGAAAACAAAGGTACAGAAAGTAAGGAAAAGAGAAAGAGAAGAGACAAAGGGAAAGGCAGGGAGGGAGGGAGACAGCACAGCAGAGGAGATATCACGTGGGTACAGGGTGGCTCTGGCCGGCAGTGCAAGGAGGGTGGTGGAGGGGTCTCCGGAGCAAGAGGCAGGGGTGTTGATGGTGTGTTTGGGTCACCTCAGTGGATCATTCCTTCTGAGTCCCAGAGCTGTACCTTGCTTCTTGCAGACCCCCTGGGGCCCATTCTGTGCCCCCAAGTATAAAGCAAGGGGCTCACTGCCAATTACTTCAAGGGATACACAGCCGGGCTGGCTTGAGGAGCTCAGAGCCCGGCTGCGGCTGGCAGGAGGAGAAGGGTAAGATGTGGTGACTGAGGAGGGACCATTTCAGGAAGAGCAGTGGCTGCTGGAGCAGGGAGGCACTGGGAAGAGACCCTCAGAGTGGCAGGGCAGAGGCTCAGCGCCTGGCCGCGGGGTCAGAGGTCATTTGGGTGGTCATTTGGCTAAGCAGTGTGGACCTGGGGCCTCATCTCAGCCTTTACCATGTTCCAAGCCATGTGTTCTATTGGGCTCCGTGTTCGGCCCCTTCCTCGGAGCTGCCCAGTCATGCTGTCTCCCGTGTGTCTCCTGAGGAACTTGCTCGGTGTCCTGCTTGCCCAGACCCCGCCCCCACCTCCCGGGGAATCCTAGGGTTAGAAGTGATGTTCGCCTCACTGAGACCTGGCTGTTATATGTGCCCTGAAATATTCTTAGTTGTCTTTTCCTCACCTGTGCAACTGGAAGGTCACTGCTATGGCAGAAATGCAGGATGGAAGCCCTTGGATCTCTGACCTGAGCATGAAGAATGTTCTAGACTGAAAGGGGGTTGTGACAGTAGGGAGGAACCTGCCGTGGAGACAGTAGGTTGTTAGCATAGTTAGCGCGGCCCTGTGTCCTCCCAATCCTACAGTGATGGCCGATGTCCAAGCCATCTTTGGCTCCCTGAAAGCAGGAACACTGCCAGGGACCAAGTGGGTGCAAATGAAGTTCAGGTAGGCAAGGAGTCATGAGCAACTCAGCTGTTTACATGGCAGATGTCTTAGTTACTTTTCTCTTATTGCTGAGACAAAATGCTGGCACCCACAAGTTGAAGGAGGAAAGGTTTATTTGGCTTACAGTTGGTAGAGGTTTCAGGCCCTATTTGGCTGGCTCCAGGGCAGAGTGGCACATGGCAGAGGGCATTGCAGGTCAAGATAGCAACAGCAACAAGAAAGGGAGTCAAGCCTATTTCTGCTCCTTGTACAGGGTTCTGGGGTTAAGAAAGTGTCGAGCCAATCAGTATATTCATGTAGTGATCACACATCCTTAATCCCAGTAGCATGCATTCTAGATTCAGCCACCTCTAAAAAAGTCCCTAAGACTACATGAGGCTTTAGGGGGGCTTGAAGACACAAACCATAACAGCTGATGACCTTTGTTTGTGGATAAATTGGTATAGTGTTATTTATATTATTGATTGGGAGCCAGATGTACTTGTGTTCATATTACTACTATGGTAACTACTAGTGGAACATTCTTATCACCTATGTGAGCCTCAGTTTCCACATCTGTGAAATGGGCCTGAAAGCTCTTACTTGCTGTAATTGTGTTGAACATTAAATGAGAATGAGATGACTATTTTTTTTTGGTTTTTGTTTTTTTTTTTGAGACAGGGTCTTGCTTTGTAATTCAGGCTGGCCCTGAGCTCACTATGTAGCCCAGGCAAGCCTCGAACTCAGCAATCCTCCCGAGTGCTGGGATTACAGGTGTGAGCCACCGCACCTAGCTGTGGGATGTGGTATTGATGGCTGGTGGGCGTGAGTCATGACGCCCAGCATTGTATGTGGTTACCGGGATTGAACTCAGGACCTCTGCGCTTGCGAGGCAGGCCCTGGAACCACTGAGCCTAATCTCAGGCCAGACTATTTTTCTTTTTTTAAACTGGGAGATTGAATCTAGACCTTTCACACTGACCTACAGTCCCACAGCTTTCTACTATTTTTTATTTTGAGACAGAGTCTCATCAAGTCACTAAATTGCCCAGGCTAGACTTGAACTTGTGATTCTCTTGCTTCTCCTTCCCAGAGTTCTGGGGTTTTGACTTAGCCATGGGACTATCAGGCTGTCAGAATGGTAGTAAATATGCTACACGTAGCTCATTCCCACCTGTGACAGTCCCCTCAGAATGCTTTGTTTTCTGGTTAGACCCATTTTAATACAAATTTATTGGGTTTTTCTTAAACCCAGAGAAGAATGTGTTACATGGATGGAGACATTCCTTATGAGAATGGAATTTGGGCATCAGGTAGACCTCAGGGCCCACTTTGCCTACCTCATCTGTCTCTCTTTGGGCTGTGACTTCATTTTTCTCTCAGCATCTGACCCACTCATTAATTTCTGTCTGCAGGTCTCCTGCAGGAGACTGGTCAAGATGGACCAAAGGTTCAAGTCTTAAAGAGAAAGGCCTTTTTGCCGGGCGTGGTGGCTCATGCCTGTAATCCCAGCACTTGGGAGACTGGCAGAGACGGAGGCAGAGACAGTAGGATTGCTGAGTTCGAGGCTTGCCTGGGTTACATAGTGAGCTCAGGGCCAGCCTGAACTGCAAAGCGAGACCCTGTCTCAAAAAAAAAAAAAAAAAAAAAAAAAGAAAAAAAGAAAGGCCTCTTTACTGGAATATAAACTCAGAGGACTGCAACACCACCTGCATGAGCAGCCCCTATCTCCAGAGGCATTATGGCTGGGGTCTAACATGTACCCCAAAGTCTCATGTGCTGCACTTTGGGGTCTCTACTCTCAACAGTGGATTCATCTGTTCCAGAGTCCGTGGCTGAATGTGCTGCCAGGGGTGGAAATGGGTCACTGGTGGCGTGATGTGGAAGGAGGTGCTCTTGCTTCACTCCTGCCTCCTTGCTCCTTTCCTGCTTCATGGCTGCCGTGAGACCAGCAGCCTCCTCTATCTCGTCTTCCCACCATGTTGGTTCTGCCTTGGAGTCAGCTGGTTTTGGGCTGAGATCACTGGAAACAGTGAGCCAAACAAACCTTCCTCCTTTAAACTGAGGGTGTCTGGTATTTTGCCTCAGTGACAGGAATGTGGCTAATACAGGCCGTATGAAGGGAAGTTCTTCCTTCAATCACCTCATGATAAGCATCACCTGGGCAGCATATTAAACGTCCAGATTTCCCAGCTCTGACAATAGTTTTGGGGATGATGAGGGAGAAACCAGCAGATGGCGTCCTGGAGTCCTTTAGTGTTGCCTGGGAGTCTAGTCCTCTCCCAGACAGTCCCCAGAAGGCACGCGCCAGCCAATGTATACAAGGGCAAGGGCGCATGTTTCAGTGCCAATGACAATAGCCACCAGTTTCTGATCACATCTTACTTGCAGATATTTTGTTTTGCCCATGAGGTAGGTGCTGTTTCATAAGCATAATTCTCCATTTCTTTTACAGAAGAAGCTCAGAGGAACAAGTGCCTTTCTTAAGGACTCAGAGCCAGAGCGGGGTGGGGGGGGGTGCTAGGATTGGCACTCACACAGTCTGACCCTGAGTCTGTTGTCACTTTTCTCATCTCAGTGGGGAACTGAGTGACTTTTACTGTAGAAAGCAGGTTGGACCCTCAGGCTTCAATTTAAAATGATGCTTTGTAGATACGAGAGGGCAGAGGCAAGGATCCTGGCCAGAAGACCTGGAGTAGATGAAGAAGCCTACAACAGAACCATGGCCAGGGTTTCGAGAGGGGAACATGGGGGACCCCCAGGCTCTAGACAGTCCTGGGTATCTGCTTTGATTCATGGTCTCAGACCAGTGGGTACCACACTTGGCGCCTGGACTCTTCGGTGACCTTGCAAGCTGATGTCCCTTTGCACCTCTGGCTTGTCCTCCCTGACCAGTGATGCATGGGGACGCTTTCTCTTTTCCAAAACGGGATTCTTCCTTTTAGTATCATCATCATTTTCCCTGCTCAGGGAACCAGGCAAGTTGCAATTTGTAGCAGTAATCTATTTGTCAAAAATTAATTATAACAACACTTTCTTTTTTAAAAAGTAAATGGTCAGTCACAGTAGGGAATTGTCTAATGATTTGAAAGTTGCCTTGGCCAAAAATACTTGAGGCCAAAATTAGTAGACTCATCGGAAAGTGAAACATCTTGAAATCTGCGAGTTGAGTAGTATTTTCCAGTTTCACTCGACCTCAAGACCGACCTGGAATGCTGGTGAAGGTTCGGATCTCGTGCCCCTGCGCCGAGCGAGCGCGTCAGCTCTCTGGCTGATACTTACCAGTAACTGAGAAGCACCGATTTTGTACCTCTAGAGCTAGTTTTGATGTCTGTATTAGAATTCCTATCTTGGTCCCAAATAACAATAGATTTTAAAACGAACAAGCTCAGTGTATATTATTTTTAAAAATCCAGTACGTGTGGCCTCCTTTTTCCTTTCTTTCATGCCACTTTCTCACCTCTCTTCCTTCCTTCTTTCTTTCTTTCTTTCTTTCTTTCTTTCTTTCTTTCTTTCTTTCTTTCTTTCTTTCTTTCTTTCTTTCTTTCTTTCTTTCTTTCTTTCT
>PVIC010035839.1:0-18856 GCA_004025085.1 Thryonomys swinderianus
TTTTTCTTTCTGATTTTGTGGGTGGAACCCAGGGGCCCTCTACCACTGAGTTACAGTCCTTTTTGCTTTTGTTTTGAGATGGGATTTTGCTAAGTTGCTCAGGCTGGCTCAAATTTTCAATTCTCTTGCTTTAGCCTCCCCACAAAGCTTGTTAAAGCATGAATTTCTGAGCCTAAAATGGCAGCCGTTGTTTCCTGAGCTGGAAGTATGTCCACCATTCTTTTTTCCTTCTTCATTCTCCAACCTGTTGTCTAACACATCATCAAGATAGCTACAACATGTTCCCTTTTTCACTTTCCATCTTGATGCCTTAGTTCCCTACTGTTTTCTGGTACTGTTGAAGCACCTTTCTGAATCCTCATTCTGTTTCCAGTCAGGGCAGAGGTTCACGAGTGTTAGCTTTCTGGTGTCTGTAGGCATTTAAAAAATACTGGAAATAGATGAATGCTTCCATTTTGCCATTCTACAAATTCTGGTTTTTGCCTTTGGATGTTCCACTGTTTCTACAAAAGAAGGGTTTTTCTAATACCAGCCCTCTTCTTGCTCACTCAACTGGAGCACAGGTAGTACTGATTTTCATTAGTGGCAAATAAACAACTTTTCTGACATCAGTGTTATCTTAATATTGGCACCTGTGGACTATCTTTTGTCATCCAAACTGACATTTTCCTCATTCTTGATGAGATCTTTAAATTTTATCCTAGACATTTTGAGTATTATATTATGAGACCTTGGATCGTAATAAATACCCTCTGAAGGACACTGCCCTAAAACTGCCAGGTGGCAGCAAAAGCCCAGGTTCTCCACTTCATTTTCAGATTCCCCAAGGGGCAGGGGCTCATCATACTGCTGGACAGAGGTGGATTCCGGCTCCTGGCAGGCCTCAGGTGATACCACTGAAGACTGGGGGAGTCTCACTATCGTTCGCCCTGTAGCCTTTGCTGACACTCTGTGGATGTTTGCTTACCACTGGATGTTAGTGAATGTTCTGGCCTCCGAAGCCAGAGTAGAGCTGCTCTAGGCCTCCTGGGTGGGAATGGTAGTCCAGGATCTGTACGTGGCCTCCGCTGACACCATGGAGGAGAGTTCCATCCCACCTGTAAAGTGAATCTCACTGTCTAGTAACTGTCTGATGGGAAGAGAGGGTGCTAAGGCATGGATATGGCTTCAGTGTGCCCCCACAGGCCTCTTATTTGCAGCTTGGCTCCCAGGGTAGAAATAAGAAATGAGGCTTGGTGGGAGGTCAGTAGGTCTTGGGGGTATGATCCTCTGTTTTAATTATAGGTCAGACTTTGGGAGACAGATCTGATCTCTCTCCATACATTCAATTGCTG
Source organism: Thryonomys swinderianus (assembly GCA_004025085.1). Classification (NCBI taxonomy): domain Eukaryota; kingdom Metazoa; phylum Chordata; class Mammalia; order Rodentia; family Thryonomyidae; genus Thryonomys; species Thryonomys swinderianus. Next base: position 1,335 of record PVIC010035839.1, read on the forward strand.
CCATGTTGACTGACTCTTCTTCCTAAACATCTCCCGAACTTGGCACCTGCTGTGCAGTACTGCATCGTCTAACCCTGTCCTATCTCTTGCCTGTCGTATTGCTGTAAATTTCCAGCCTGTCTCTTGGCCTCCACTGTGTGTTCTAGTCATACTCCCTCTGCTCTGAAATTCATCTTCTTGAGATGAGCATTAGGCAGTTACCCTCTACTCCAGTCCTCTGTGGGCCTCCAAAGTCCGGTAGCCAGTGTGCAAAGCAACTGTGATGAGGCTTTGATCTCTGCCCTTAAGCTTGGCTGTGCCCTTCTGGAATGTTCTAGTGGAGCACTGCCTGTTGCAAGCTGTTTCGTTCATCTGCACTTTTCCTAGAGCTTTCAATTCTTGTCTTTGCATTTTTCTTCCCTTGGGAATTCTCCCACTGAAAGAGGATTTACTGACTTTGTGGCATCCTGTGTGGTGCTTAAAAGCAAGAATGCTGGAGTCCTGGCCTTGGGTGAGCTAATGGAGTCAGCCTATAGTTATTCAGGTGAGAAATTCATATGAGAAATTGCGATTACTGTGAAGACTGAGATACCCATCTAAATTGCATAGGTGTAGTCCTAGGACAAAATAAGTTCTTAATAATTGTTGGTTATCTTGGTGAATATTGGAACTGTCCTCCCATAGTTCACATTTGAATTGTTTCCATTTTCCTCTTTTTGCTATTATAACCAATCTTGGTGGGAAGTATAATAATAATATTGGGTGATGACAGTTGGGATTACTTTTATGCCTCTGTGCTAGAGGTTGACAAAATCAACTTAATTTTCCATCTAAATGATCACTGAATAACCTTGGGATTACTGGTTATCTTTTCTACACTGCACAGCATATTGGGGCTTTTAAAATTAATTAAATGTTTTCCTCCTGCTGAGCCATTGAAGAGGGCATCAAAGGAAGCATCTAACAGATAAATTTGTGCTTGAGTAATGGGTAGGGCGAAAGTCATAATTATGTCCCTGAACTTGGATTCTTCCATGGATGTACTTGAAGTTTGAAGAACACTTTGAGCCTGTTTTTGCTGTGCCTTTGTTTCTACCCCAAACTTGCTGGGTTTGTAAACAAAGATGAAGTGAGAGACACACACTTTCTCTGTGTTAAGCAAGAGCTCACTAGAGGAGTCGGGGCTCTGCTTTTAGCACTGAAGTTGATACTGATTTTAGCCTCTTAGTCATTTTGGGCTGGTACCATAGATAACATTAACTAGAGGCTTAAATTATATTTTTTCCTCACAGTTCTGAAAGCCAAACAGCCCAAGATGAAGGAACTGGCTGATTCTGTTCCTGATAAAGACTTTCTTCCTGGTCTGCAGGCAAATATTGTCTTGATGTATGCTCTCATATCCGAGGCCTCTCTTGTGCATGTATCTTCCTAAAATGGCACTATTCCTATTCACGAGGGCTCCACCCATAGGATAATTATCTCCCAAAGCCTCACTGCTAAATGCTATTGAACTAGGGACTAGGGTTTCAACTTAAGATATTTTGGGGGGATGGAACACATTCAGTCTATAGCAGCCTACTTCAAGAGGAGAAGGGCAGTGAGTTTTCTGAGAGAAGATGTTCTCGAGTGGAAACATGGCCAACTGAGACACTAGCAGTTTTAGGGTCGGATCATGTGATCCCAGCTTCTACCGGAGCATGCTATACTCACAAGTAGAGTTTAAACAGATCTATCTCAGCACGCTTTGTCTCTCCCCTGAGGGTTCTTGTTACGTAGAGTGAAGGCGTTCTTCTTGTTTTCTACACTCATTAATAAATAACCCCCAAAGTTTTAAATAGTTGGCCCAAATCTATGGTCTGTTATAATTTAGTGCTTTTGCTTTATGCCCAAGTTAGCATGGGTGGGATGTAGGTAAAAAGGAACAATTTTCAGCTTCACAAGCTCTGGTCATATGTTCTTTCTTTGTGTGAATTTACCAAGAAGTCTTTCTGCTTGCTCCACAATTGCTAACCTGAAATTAATTTTTATAAGGTTTCAGTTTTAGAATCATTTAATGGTCTGTGACTTTCCTATAAAGCCTTCCGTTTGGTCTTGGGTAGTATTTCAGGTTTCTTTTTTTTTTTAATTAACTTCGTTGGTACATTTTATACATACATTATGATCACATTCAGCATTGAGGGTTTTGCGTGTACATGACACATCTTGATTCTCAGGTTTCCTCCTTTCCCCTGCCCTCCCCACAGCTCCCTGCCTCCTAAATACATAAGCAATGTTTCCTTTTATTAACTATCAAAGTTTTTCTTTCCCTTCTTTACTTTTCCCTATTCACCCTTTCCATTTTTCTTTTGCATGTTTTCTTCCTGTTTCACATTACCTATTATATATTTTTGCATTCATTTACACCTTCAGTTTTTATACCAGAGAAAATATGCCGTATTTACACAGCTGTGTTCTACTTATTTCAATTATGAGTTTGTCTTCAAGGTACATCCATTTGAGTGTAAATGACTCAAATTTTTCATTCATTATGGCTGAGTAATATTTCATTTTATAAAAAAACATATCTTCTTTATCCAGTCCTGTTGATGGGCATTTGGGCTGTTTCCATGAGTTAGGTATCACAAACTGAGCTGCTATGAACATGTGTACACCTATGTTTCTGTGGCATGATTCTTTTAATTATTTCATGTATACACCTAGCAGGGAAATAAGAGGGTCAAATGGGACCACAAAGTTTGAAAATTGGTTCCATAGCATGAATATACATTTTTTTTTCTTTTGAGACAGGGTCTTGCTTTATAGTTCAGGCTGGCTCTGAGCTCACTATGTAGTCCAGGCAAGCCTCAAACTCAGCAATCCTCCTCCCTCTGCCTCCCAAGTGCTGAGATTACAGGCGTGAGCCACCACACCTGGCTATACACTTTTAAACCACACAGCCTTATAGGTTGATTATTTTTTCTTTGTTGTAAGTTCTACCAGAAAAGTTCTAACTTGTTTTTCTGCTGGGAATTCTTTTATCCAGAAATGATCTTGAGACAGGCATGGGTCTAGTCAAAGAACAAGGGACAGTTGTGTCTTAGAATGTAGCTAATGTGTATGTAGGGCTGATGTTGAAGGTCCTGGTAAAGGTGGTTAAGGTAGTACACATGTTTAAATTATTGAAATCCAAAATATTGGATGCTTTTAATATCATTTATATGTGACTATACTTTTAATCCTCACTCATTCTTAATTATGGGTTTTCTTATGTTAGTGAAAAACCCAAGATCTTTAATCACTTACTTATTTGGCAATAGCTAAATCACCCTATATGTCTTCCCTGGGCTATTGCCTTGATGAAAACAAACATGGGAAATTATTACTGATGAATCTGTCTTTAGATTATATGCGTAGGAGTTTCTAAATCCTGTATGAAGAGAAATAAGTAAAAAGGTGAATGCAGCAGTTACTTATTTCTGTAAAATGTAAGCATATGACATAGTTTTGTGAGAGTAGTTTTGATCACAAAGCAGGGATGGTGGAGACACATTTCCCAGCTTCCTTTGCAGTAGGTATGGCCATGTGACTGTGCTCAGCCAATAGGATGTGAGTGAAAATGAAGGGTGTGAAAATCTCCTCTTTTCCTGTGAGGATGACCATGGAGGGAAGCTGTGGCAGACAGTGGGGCCACAAGAAAGAGGGGATATAGGCCCCTGGATTATTGCTTAAAGGAGAGTCTTCTTGATCACAGAATCTATTTCAGCATTTACAGTTATCTTCATATACTGAGATTCTAAGGTTTATCTGCTCACCAGCTGGCAATTCTTTAATATAAAAGCTCTAGGTTTTTGGTGCAGATTTAGTTCTCATTTCAGTTTCTAGACTAGTCTGTTGTCAATACTCTGAGCTTTGGAACCTGACAGAGTGGTGATGGATCCCTCTTAATGGCAAAGTAACTACTTAAAAATTTTAGAAACCCAGTTTCTTCTTGAATAAAATGAAGCTATAATTATTACTGGGAATTATTGTGAAGATTAAATAAAAATTCTTTTTTACAGTGTCCGATTCATAACATTTTATTGTCACCCTTCTTACTTTAATGAAGAAATGGTTCTGAAATAATATATTTTAATAATGTTATTTATGATCAGATAACATATATACATTACCCTCTCCCTGGTTAGTTTCTTCTGCCAAAACGTTCTTTTCTTCATCTGCAAAAACACGTTTATCCTTCTATGTGCAGTTCAAAAACTACCCCCTGGGGTAGGTTTTACTTTCCCCAAAATGGGCATGCAAAAAACCCGAACCAAACCAAAACAAAACACAAACTAAATACAATCCTACAAACTCTTTAAAACCAGCCCTTGCCTAGTGTGGCTGAGGCACTGGGTGTGAACCCTAGCATCACAAAAGCTTTAAAAAGTATAAAACATTTCTCTATCAGGTGGTAGACCATTTTCTTATATGAACAGAATACGGTAAAGGTGACACTGTGTTACTTCTTCAGTTAGGCCATAAAAGTAGTCAGGGCCAAGGCTTTAGCTCACTGGCACCATGCCTGCCTTGAAAGCACAATGTCCTGGATTTGACCCCGGCACAAAAAAAAAAAAAAAAAAAAGAACAGACAAAAGACAGAAACCAGTGTAGGTCTCTCTCCTCTCCTCTCCCCCCTCCTTTACTTCCACCTCCCTCTTTTCTTCCTCCCTGCCTCTCCAGTACCCAGGAAACCCACCTTTACATCCCAGCCGTGCTGTAAGGGAGCGCAGGTAGCATGGAGATGGATACCACTCAGAGACGTCCCAAGCATGGGCTTCGGTCTCCAGAGCGTGCGTGAGCACCCGCGAGTGCCTCCAGTTCCAGGCTGCAGAGGAGCCCCTGGTGCCGAACGAGGCCGAAACAAGCCATCTCCACGGAGCCCCGAGTGGAGGCAGATTCAGGAGCAAAGTAAATGCCACCACTTTTTAAAAACACTACTCCATTTTGAGACCTCCTGTACACAGCAGCTCTGAAGTTAGCAGAGGACTGCTTAGCTTTGTTCCTTCTCCTAATACAAATATCTTTCTTTTATACTCCTTTAGCCCTTCATTCCACTAACAGCAGTTTATAAAATTTGTGAAACTCTCCAGGACAAGAATTGAAGGTGATTCTTCTTTTTAAAATTACTTGTAGTGTGTAATGCAGTCCTGGGTGTAGAGCAGATATTGAGGAATGAACAGCTTAGATTGCTTTGCCTTTATTTATCAAAACTTAGGTGCCATGCATAGATGTTTCTATTCTGCATTAGCTTATGGTGTGAAATGGGATCCTGAGGACAAGAAAGTTTGAGGATGGAAATGACCATAGTTTATAAGGAAATAGACAGAAAAGCCAACAGAACGACAGGATAGAATGTCCAGCAGCCATTAAATGATATCCACCAGGCCTTTCTACTACTCTATAAAGCAATTTTAAAATGTGATCATTGCTGTTGGGGGGGGGGAGATTATGGAACCCTTGATTACTCTTATCAGAATATCCTTTTAGAGGAGGTCTTAAAAATTTTATAAGCTTGCAATGACTTTCACTGATGGTCTCTTTAGATCACAAAGCAGTGCTATAAATGTTCCCATGTACTTAAAAAGACAACGTCTTGTCCACACACCTGATTTTCCACACACTCACCAACAGCCTTGGTACTTGGAAATACATACTTATTCCAACATTTTCGATGTTATTTATTTTTCATAAAAGAAAGAGCACCAGTGACAAGTCCAGGGACTTGGTTTCATATCCTGTGCTACAATGGGCTGTTCTATGATCTTTCTCCCTTTCTTTTGCAAATTTCATATTTCCATTTCTATATTTGTGAAATGACGATCAGAGGTCTCTGGGGACCTTCAAATCTAGCTCCACCAGTCTATGAAAAAATGACAGCAACATCTAATTGTAGTAGATGTCCAGACAGAAGCTAGAAATGCTGATGAACTTCTTGACCTACAGCAAAAAATTGACACAGGAAGTGTCAGGGTTTTGAAACTCCGACTGTCTTCTCAACAGCTGCACAAGACCAGCCTGTGCTTTACCTGTTATTTTTGTGGGACGGCACATTGTAACCACCACGAGACGGTTGCAGAGTGGCCGAGTCACAGAGAGGAAGACACAACATAGCCACAGGGAGGGAGTCTTTGATCTGCTGTATTGTATTCTTCCAGCTGGGGCTATTCATTGTCTATAAAACAAAGAAGTGTTTTTAAAAAAAATTTTGGGGCTACATTTTATTGGTACCTTATATATACATATCACAATTAACACTCCACATTGAGAATTTGTACCAGTATATGACAAAACTTAATTCTCATTTTTCCCTCTCCCAACCCACCCTACCTCCCCCCCGCCCCTATATACACAAGCATTGTTTCCTTTCTTTTTTTTTTTTCCTGAGACAGTGTCTCGCTTTGTAGTTGAGGCTGGCTCTGAGCTCACTATGTAGCCCAGGCAAGTCTCAAACTCAGCAATCCTCCTGTCTTTGCCTCCCGAGTGCTGGGATGACAGGTGTGAGCCACCACGCCCTGCACTGTGGTATGTTGTAGTGATTGCTGGTGGGCGTGAGTCTCCACCCCCAGCCCAGCACTGTATGTGGTTTCCGGGGATCGAACTCAGGACCTTGCTTTTGTGAGGCAGGCGCCAGAAACACTGAGCTAAACCTCCGGCTGGTTTCCTTTCTTTTTAACATTAATTTTTTTCTTACTTCATTATTTACTCCTAAGCCCCATTACCCTTTGAATATTTACTATTTCACAATATCAGTCATGCGATCTAGAAAACATTTATAACTTCAATTTCTCATATCAGAGAAAATATACGATATTTGCACATCTGTGACCTATTTATTTCACCTATGAGTATGTCCTGTAGGTATGTCCATCTGAGTATAAATGCTTCAATCTCATGAAAGAAGTGTTTCTATGACCTCTTTAAAGCTAAATTCCATTTCAGATTTGTCATTAAGAGAGACAGAGGAAAAGCTAAAAAGTTAACCTTAGGTTTTATTTTGAGATGATAAGAATATTTGGCAATACAGTTTTGATAATGAAGAGTAAGCAAATTGACACTCTGGTATGTTCTTCAAAGATGTTTTATAGTAAAACAGAATACAACTTTTCTATTTATAGTATTTTTCAATTTCTTGGGGAAATTGATGAAACACACCTTTGCCAATGTGATTTTTTTTCCTCATTTGATCTAGAAGAATTTTCTTTTTGGCATTTTAAGGGATTTATTGTTAGGAAATTCTTTTAATCTCTTGCATTTTGAAATCACCTAAGCCAATTTGTATACATGCAAAAAGAACATCCTCCCAGGAGACTAAGTGATTAGATACATGGCAGTTCGCATACACATATTTGATGGTCTCATGACCTTAGATCATTTAAGGTTTCACGTTCTACCTTCTGAATCAGATCATCTCTGTTCCATTTCCTGATTGCCCTGTTTGCTGATATGTTTATGGAATGTGTGTGTATATTAGTAACGACACATGTCAAAATAGTCTGTGGTTTAAAGCAGTGTTATTTTTCAGGTTCTGAGAACAAAACTCATGTTTTCCAGAGGACAGAATACCCAGCTAGTAGGGCATGCCCTCAGCAGAAGGAGCCCTTTTGTTCTGGGAATAGGAGCCAGGCTCCCTCTGCCCACCTCTCTCTGCTTTATGGTCTTGTTTGGGTTGACCTGTACCTATCTGGTGATGCTTTTTCAACAAAAATAAAATCGGTAGCTGGGCTCATTTTTATGACTGATTATAAAGTCTTTCCTTTCAACTTTACTTTTTTTCACAGAGGAATCCAGCCTTTCCTCCTGGTGTATACTTGGAATAAATGGAGTAAAAAACAACAAACATAATTGCTACTGGAAATATTGGACTAACTGGAAAAAAAGGTATTGCATCTAGTATTATGTTGTGTAAGATTCTCAAATGGTCCTTAAATATAATATTAAATTTTTAATTTAAAAGATGTGTTTTTCTGATTCTGTTCTTTCTCTGCCCTCTTCCCATTATCCGCAGTCTTGTACACAAGGAGACTCCCCTTTCCGAGTAGTTGCAGAAGTCACTCTGGATTTAGGTTGTTTTGGGGACAATGGCAGATTAACTGATGTGAGGCTGGGGCGGTGTTTATCATTATTGCTATTCTTAAATACTTAATAGGTAATTGCCACGATTAAATTGGTCTGTTAAACATGGTAGCTTGATAAATATTGCAAGAGGATAACACGTCTTCTTTTAGTACTGTAATATTTCACTTGAGTGGGTTTTTTAATCAATAAAGAATGATTCAGGCCTCAGAGATATGTGAGCAATTTCCATTGATTGTTATGGAATTCTCCTGTGTTTTTTTATAGCACTGGGTGGTAGCTTAGTGTGGTTATGGAGAAAGAAAAAGAAAATTTATGGACTGGAGAGCCTGTGCTGGGGAGTGACGGTGTGTATTTGGTGACAGTGCTTATGGAGGTCCCGGACATCTCCTGAGTAGCCCAATGTCTCTGAAAAGCATGGCTTCTGTTCTCAAGCTCAATACTCTTTCCCGGCGATTCACTGGCAAGTGCCGTCTGGCGTCCCTGTGCCCTGGACAGTGATACAGCTTACTTGTTTCCTTTCTCTTAATGCTAGGAATTGAAGCCAGGTTTTCTTCCCTCCAACTCTTTATTCATGTGACTTGGATAAGCCCAAGCCTGGCTACTTGTCAGCCAAGCCTGACCCATCAACACCTTCCATCGCTCCAGTCACAGTGATTGGTTTGGAAGTGAACCTGACGCAGTTGGATCTAATGAAACCCAATTCTAGCACTTTCGTTGGAAGCATTAGATCTTTAGCTTTCTCTGGAACAACTGAGCCAGGAGGCCATCTGACCAGTGGAGTCTGCCTAGGTGCAAAGCCAACAGAATCAAAAGTAGAAGTGTGAGTGGAAGGTGGAGAGAGAGAGAGAGAGAGAGAGAGAGAGAGAGAGAGAGAGAGAGAGAGAGAGAGAGAGAGAGAGGGAGAGAGAGAAGAGTCAGTAATGAAAGCTTACTGAGACAGGAAATCTGAGCGGGAGGATAGTAAGGAAAGGAAGTGTGGCTGACAGTGCAAACTGTCACACGTTGAGGAGCAAAAGCCCTGTTCAGGTCCTGGATGTGGGGGCGGGGGACAGGGGAGGGCTCTGCTGGCAGGGTGGGGAGAAGGTGCCCTGCCAGGAGCTGAGGAAAGAGTGGGCAGCTTCCTTTGTCCATAAAAGGGCTCCCGGTCCCTTGGGCTTGCAACCTGGGATTGGCTCTTCCCTTCTGCTGGCCACAGCCCACACAGCCAAACAGTCATCTCATCCTGTAAGTTTTCCCTCCATAATTACCCTTGGTCTCCTACCTTCCTTTGCGTTTTCACTGCCAAGAGCTCTGTTCAGGTGCCCAGTTCTTTCCTGGAACCTCTGAGGGCCTCCTGGGGCTCCCATGCCCTCATCGTCTGCCTCTGTCATCCTTTCTTTGTCCTGCTGCCACCCTGTTTGTCTCAAGTTTCAGTTCTGATTGTGAAATTGCCACCCAGGCAGAATGGGTCCGGGCTGGGGACCAGAGCCAGCCTGAAATGCCTCCTAACTCCTCCAAGTAGGGGTTCTCACCTTCCAAGTAAGGCATTGAACCAGGCACTCAGACATTCATTAACTTCCATTACATCCAAGATGAAAGTGTAGCCCTAATCTAACTCTTTTAGTCTTATCCCTTTTAACACACATACACTTCAGAATAATCCACTGTTTTATGGTATGTTATTCGTGAGTACATCTTGTCTTCTTTGGAGCTGTCAATGACTTGAGGAGGATCAGATTCCTATCACGCCCTCAAGGAATTTCCCTGGAAAGGTACTTTTCAATAAGTGGTTGAACAAAGGAAAACACATAATTCATTGCTGTGTGGTCCACTCAACCATCTCTCTTGCAAAGCACCCACCACCCTGAGCAGGTGGATGCTGTAGGTTGCTGAATAATGTCATAGGGTACTAAAACCAAAGGTCTTTTGAGCTTCTTGGGAAGTAGAGGCCTTGCTAACTCCTCTTGGCTGGGCCAGGAATCTTCACTAGGTGAGAGTCTCCCTGGGGTTCCTTCTAGAACTCCGTATTGAGGCCAATCTAACCTTCCTCCGTGGTGTGCAGGATGACAGCGAGTTTGTTCTTGTCAGAACAGAGAAGTCTCCTGATGAGGGAAAATGCTGTACAAGGTAAGGGGAGAAGTAAACAGCGACCACGGAGAGAAGGAAGATTGGAGGAAATGGCGACTGAAACATGGGGAGTAAGGAGATGACAGAGTTCCCTAAAACCCTTTTTATAGCAAGAGGATCAACTCCAGAGCTGTGCACCCGTTGCCCTGCTGTGGTGAGGCTGAATACTGACAAAGCCACGGCTCTAAGCAGTAGCTAGAATTATGTGGCGCTCTTTACCTTAAACCGTGAACCTTGAGACCTTCCTCCGGAATCCAGCTTTTCTAGGAGCCAGAGGGCAAGCAGGCAGCTGTACTTGGGTGAACCTTTGGTCCCTCCTTATTGCCTTCCCCTCTCCACCCACAGCAATTTAAATCATTAAAATCCTGTATAATTACCATTTCAGCCAAGTTACACCAATTATGTTTGCTGGCCACAGGGGGGAATATAAATATCTTAGAAAGTCCTACAGACAGAGGCTGCTTCCTGCTGGTGGTTTCCCCTCACACAGGATGCTGTCTGCTTCTGAGCTGCCCATCGGCAGCCCGGAGGAGGCTGAATGCCCTGCTCCTCCATCCCTGCCCTGACTGGACCTTTGTTGTCCAAGTTTATTTACAGAGCCTTGGGCCAAGAGTGACAAGTGGCTGGTGGGGGTAGATGTGGGCTTCTCTTCTGGTATGTTCTCATTCTCCTTCCCGTGTGGCTTCCAAATATATTTTGATTAAAATATCAAAATAAATCCTTCATTCTCTCAGTCAAATGGAAAACAAGGTTTATCTTCCTTCTTACCCACCCACTATGCCAACATTAGAGCAACTTCTAAGCTCAATGTGTCTGAACCCCACATGGCCTTGCATTACTTACTTACAAAAGGAAGTTGAAAGCCTCCTGTGTGTTCATTCACAGAACAACTAGGACTGGAGCACACAGCACGGGCATGCTCTGCTGGAGCTCCCTTGTCATAGATTCTCTAGCAGCTCAGAGGGCTCACAAAGGCATTTGCCCACAGGTGGGTCCCCAATGTGAGCTTCGGGAGCCATGTGATGGGACCACTTCTTGGGACACATAACAAGTTCAAAGTCAGCTTGGACTATAAAACAAGACTTTGTATCAAATCTCCAAAAGAAAAAAATGTCATGTTGGCTTATCAACATTGGACTCATGACCAATAGCATTACAGCTCATGACTGAACAGAACTTACCTGCTACTGTGTTTTCTCTTAGGTGCTCACCACTAACTCTTGGGTTCATGACCCCAGGAGAGCATTTCTGCACTATGCTTGAATGTCATATCAAACAGCAAAATTACCAATAGACTTGTATGACTCGTTTTTTTTTTCTGATGTACACATGTTCATAAGTGACCAAAAAAGTGCCTTGAGTAATGACTGTGAGATTTCAAGTACAATGTAAGTCATAGGTAAGTTTGAACCTGTGAAACTCGTGAATAATGAGAATCAACTAAACTTCACCTTTTAACAAATATGATAAACACTGACCATAATGCTAACTGGGGTCTGGAAACTCAGTCACCCCAAATAAATAAGGTCTTACATTACGGTGAGGTCAGAGGTGTGGTTAGGTCAAGTCTATGCAGCCAGTCAGAAGTCCATCAAATAGTCCTGCATCTATAAACTGTTGTTTAAAACAACTCTATGCTCTGCTACTTAATAGGGCATCTTTTGCCTTTTGTTTTAATGTTTACATTTTTATTAGTACATGTTTGCAGATTATAATGATTGCACTCATAATAGGGAGTTGGTGTGTGAGCACAACACATCTTACTTCATTTGGCAAAATCATTTGAATTTGAATAACTTGGCTTTGGCAAATGTAGATTTTCTTGGAGACAGTAGTCATTTTCTTTACATTCTCACATGGTGTTTAGTGAGTTAGCAGGATGTCCATGAGATTATTCATCTGAGCACATTTTCAGTCATTGAGGATTTGGGGGCTGCACAACTGAAGGTGGAGCTCAGGCTCTACCTTGGGGGACCCAGGCGACAGCAAACTGACCTTTTCTCCTATTCCGAGTTCTTGCTCTAATGAGTTGGTGCAGTGACTGGAGGAGGGTCAGAGAGACATGTAGTCTAGTCCTTCAAGCACCTTCAGTGCTGCCACAAGTTTGGCTGTTGACCTTTGAATGACACTGTTATGAGTGTCATGTTCCTTAATTATGTGGTGAAGCAGCTTAAAGCACTGATCGCCTTCATGATGTTTTCCTAAGATCAAGAGCAAATATTTTATATTATTATAGGTTAATTTCTTTGATGAGGTATGAAAAATTAATGTTTTAATCTCTCTAAGAAAGCCATTTTGTCCTATTTGTTTGTACAGTTGCTTTACAATTTAGCTATCTCTCCTCCTGAATAAAGGCAGCAACATTGCTTCCAGACAAGGCTTGATGTGGCTCCCCAGCCAGCAGCATGTTACCTGAGAAACTAAGTGTGGAAACTCTAGCTCACCCCAGACCTACTGTATCTGAGCCCAGTTTTGAAGAAGATATCTGGGGATTGAAATTGCTTAACAAAGTTTGAAAAGAACTGGTTTAAACTATCAGTGCACCCTGTGTTTGTTTCATTTGAAGATTTTCAATAAAGCCAAGTGATGTTTTACAGTTTAATGGACTTAGAAGTTATATCGTCTCACTTTTTCATTTCACAGGGGAAAGAAAATTAGAATTCAGAGACATTTAGTGCCAAACAGAGCTGGTCTTAGAGATAGAGCTCCTAACTGCTAGTGAGATTTTTTTCTATTAGAATTTATTGTCTCTCCATATTTTTATGTTAATTCTGGCAAATCCTCATACATATTAGCAAGATTATAGTATTCAACTTCAGGTTGAGGAGTGACTTTTTAAAAAATTTAGTTTATTAGTAATGTTTGTAGCACATAATATTTACATTCCTCATGGGAGGTGGTACGCGCACATGCATATTCTAATTAATTTTTGCATTCCATTTGCCTCTTCTCCCTCCACTATTCCACCCATCTCTTGACCCCCTTCCTCTGATGTGTTTATATGGTACATAATGTTTACAATCTTAGTGTGCTGTTGCTACATAAACATAAAACATCTCAATTTCTTTTTTTATCCCCTCTCTTTTCTCTTCTTTCTTCCATCTCTTGATCCTCTTCCTACTTGAGAAAGATCTAGCTTCCCATTTCCTATTTTTTTTACTCTTTATTTTTACTTTGGGTTTCTCATATAAGAGAAACCATGTGATATTAAAGCTTGTGTGTCTAATTTATTTCACTTAACATTAGGGTCTCAAAGTACATCCATTTTCCTAAAGATGACATAAGTGTCTTTCTTCGTGGAAGAATAGACTCCATTATGTACCTCATTTTCTTTATCCATTCATCTGTTGATGGACATTATGAGCTGTTTCCAAGATTCAGCTATCATGAATTGTGATGCTGTACGGTATGTATGGATATACATGTATCACTGTATGTCTTTAACTCCTTCAGGAAGATACCTAGGAGGAGAATACCTGGGTCAAATGGTTTTCCAAATTTGGTTTTTTGAGGAATCTCCATGCTTACTTCCATAGTGGTTTCACTAGTTCACATTCCCACCACCATGAGAGTCATACTTGAGACAGCAGAGTAGATGCAATCAAACCAGAATAGACAAGATTACGTTGCATGATATACCAAATCATCCATGATTTTAAACAGCACAGCTGCTCATACTCCAACTCAAATTATATGTTCAGACTCATCGACTCGGCCTTGAACTCTGAGCCACTATCTTGTTACTGCTTCAGGATCCATGCTGTTGGATTTCACCACAGCAGTGGTAGGGGGACTGGACATGATGACCGCTGGCTTCCAAGACTACCTGTAAATGACACCTGTCACTTGTTTTTGAGTCATATAACCATTCCTTAGATTAAGAGGGGAGGAAGCAAAGTCAGTGGTATTCTCGCAAGTATTTATGACCAACAGATTTATAGTCTTTGTCCATTTCTTGTTACAAATATTTCCCTTAGGGTTGATATCAAGCTACCAACCTGCTGTCCCTGAACTGTTGGTACAGTAGGACATGCACTCTTGGCTCTTCTTAGCCAGTGGAAGCCACTGGAGTCAAGTTCATGACGCCAAGGAATAATCCTTTTATAGGAGTGATACTGATGAAGGATAATATCACCTATCAAAGAGCATCAGATACGAAAATATCAGGCAATATCAGATCCAGCATGGCAACTCATCAGAAAATTCAAGGGTTCAGAATGACTGGATTAAGATAGATCAAACGTTATTACAGCCTATTTTGCAGCACGAACATTCATACAGTTATTGTTATATTAGTAAGCAATGTATTAGACTTAAATCTCTTTTACCTCCAAATATTTCTATTTGTATGGTTGTATTCTGAATAATCATATTTTAATCAATGATGGACTCCTTATACAAAAAGAGTAAAATGGAGCTGAAAAATTCTTATCACCTACTGATATCATAGTTGTAATGTTATGGCACAACATACCACCATGTGTCTGTGTTGATGCTGGTGTAAACAAACCCTTGGCCAGTTGTATAAAAAGCGTGGAACATACAATTATATACATGGAACTTGATAATAATAATAAACAGCTGTGTTTATGTATTTGCTATACTTTTTAATTGTTATTTTAGTTTGTACCCCTTATACTTAATTAAAATGCTTACTGTGGAACAGTGTGTGCTCAGTGCTGGCACCAGCCACACACGCCTCATGGTCACTGTCTCTTACGCTCATTCATGTTCTCTTGGGCTTCTAGTTCTTTTGCTTGTCACGATCCTAGAAGCAATAGACTATGCCGTACACACACACACACACACACACACACACACACACACACACACACACACTCCAGAGCATGGACAGATAGACACCCGTACTAAAATCTCTAGGAAGGTCCCACACAAATATCTTGTCAGTAAGATATCATTCCAATATGGCCGAAAACATTCTGCTGACATAGAACATTATGCAATTCCATTCAGTGTATTCAGTTGTTATGGTTTGAGTCTAGATGTCTGCCAGTCTCAAACAATCACAGGTGGCCGGGCATGGTGGCTCATGCCTGTAATCCCAGCACTTGGGAGGCAGAGGCAGGAGGATTGCTGAGTTCAAGGCTTGCCTGGGCTCCATAGTGAGCTCAGGGCCAGCCTGAGCTACAAAGCGAGACCCTGTCTCAAAAAAAAAAAAATCAAACAATCACAGGTGTGTTTTTCAGAGGTGGCTGAAGCTAGAGTGTGTGGTGCTGGGATTAAGGGTGTGATAATTAAACTAGTCCACTGAATGGTGGTGCCGCCCTAATCCCAGTAGACTGGGATAAGATATAAGGGGCAGAAAGATGCTGCTAATGTTTCCTTGTCTCTTTGCTAGCTCCTGTCATCCACCATGAGCTGCCACGTCCCACTGCTAGGGAACTCACCCATTACCGACTGAAACCTCTACAAACTGTGAGCTACATAATAAACCTTTGCCCTTTTAACTTGGGGTGTTTCAGCAATGAGAAAATAACTAATGCATCACTCAGGGTACCAGAGACTCTTCTAACTTGGTTTAAAAAATGTTCGAGGTTTGGAAATCATCAAAATGCCTAAGACCTATGCTTAAAAATGCATTAAAATTTTTCTTTATGTAATGTATTTAGGAGGATGTAGTTGAACTAAGCCCCAAATCCACTGGATGTTTAGAAGTTGGGAAAACAATGGTAGCCACCCTATTCTACGGTGTCCTCTTCCACACATGAAGGTTGCCTCTGTACAGCTCCTGCAGGAGGCTGGCCACTGGCCCTGAAAGCAAAAGCTACTCTGTCACCATAAACTGCTTATGATCTGCCAAGTGAGAAATTCAGACCTCACATGGGGGCTCAGGGCTCTAGATGTTTTATAGTCCAAACCAACATTAGCATAAACGCACAACTTGGAACGTAAATTGATTGCATTTACAGTAATTCTCGACTTACAGGCAGAGCACAAAAAGTGAAATTGGCTAGTCCTAGATACTCCTTTGCCCAGACTCAGTAATTAATAGTAAGAGTTAAAAATTATCGAATACATATTACATTAGACATTGACACATTTTGCATAATTATCGCACTTATGTCCCTTAGCAGCATTAGAAGGTGACCACTGTTAACATCCCTAGTTTGGACCTGAGAATACAGACACACTGGGAAGAGGCTAAGTAACTTCTCCAAGGTCACAAAGCTGCAAGACGGGCTTCCATGTCTAAGTTCTTGATTACTATGCTATTGTAGCTCTAAGAAAGCAAGAGAATGTCTCTGTCAGGGAGAGTGACCCACAGAGTCTGACTTTCCAGTTAAAATAACAAGGTAGAACCTGAGAGCTGAAATGAAAAAGTTAGCCATCTGATGAATGTTCTGGTCCCTTCAAAATCATCTGCACTATTCCCTGATTCATACCCATAGTCTAGCTTCTTCCCAGAGAGTATCTGAGGTAACACCAATTCTCCACAAAATATTCTTTTCGGCCTTTGCTGAAAAATGCTATGCTATGCATGCTATACATTTAAACCATTTTGAGAATGCTAGCTTTCAGGATGTGTGGCTGTCTATAAAGTCAAAATTTGACCTTTGAATTTTGTTTTCATGTGCCTATAAAGTAATTCCATTCTTTCAGAAATAATTTTTTTTAGCCCCCCCCCCCCAGTACCAGGGATTGAACTCAGGACTTTGCACCTGCCAGGAAGCCACAGTGCCACTGAGCTATATCCCTGACTTCAGAAAGATTCTGAAGGCTTAGAACCACATTTGCTCTTGGGATTTCTTCTCCAGTTTAAATAGCCTCACTCAAGACACTCTTCATGTTCTTCCCTGCTCTCTGAACAACATTCAGTGTGTCATACTTTCCTCAAAGTTTGAACTTTGCATCTGGCGCACAGCCTGACTACACTGATAAAATTATCACTCCTCCCTGTGGCCCATGGAGAATTTCTACTGAGAAGGAGTAGGGGAGCGAAGTGCTGCTTTTCTTTCTGGAACCTCTTGGCTCAATCACTTTCTGTGCTCATCCTCTGGGACAGTTCTATCGGGGGTGGATGTCTTCCATCTTGCTCCACAGATAGTCTTTCTCATAGCTTTAGACCTTTTTGCTGCCCTTAATTTGGTTTGTGCGTCTCCAGGTCTGTTGTTGCGTTGTTTTAGCCTTGTGCCATTGAGCTCGCTGAGGCTGTGTGTTGCTTTTCGTCTTCACAGGTTTCTCTTCCCTCTTTAGCCCTCCTGGTCTGAGCGATTCGACTTCTCTCTTCTTGGGGGTTTTGGGATCCGCCATTACTGGGGAGAATTAGAGCCAAAGAAGCCATTTCTCTGCCCTTCCTTTGCTTTCTGAGAAGTGAGGCTGCA
>PVIC010035840.1:0-18842 GCA_004025085.1 Thryonomys swinderianus
CATTTAAGTATCTTATCCACTATAATTTTTGCAGGCTTATCTCCAAAAGGGAAAAACATCTTAAGACAACAGCAATTATTGACTGTGTTAATTTCTTAAGCAAATTGTTCTTCTCTCTTCTTCTGCATCCAGTTTTCCTATCATTTATGTCAGCAGCTCACTCTAAAAATAACCAAGTATGTTTCCAAAAAGCACATGAATGTGGAACCCTCTTATGTTTACATTAGCCTTTATTTTAAAGGCAAGCAAGACTGCTTCAAATAAAACAACTCCAAGCTTCCAAGAGACAGTGAAAAGACAGAGACAAGCAGGAAACACTCCTTCGCTGGTACTCACACAGCTGCCATGGACCTGCACAAGCAGTGGGAAAACACGGACACTAACTGGCATAAGGAAAAAATGGAATTACTGGACCAGTTTGACAATGAGAGGAAGGAATGGGAAAGTCAATGGAAAATCATGCAGAAGAAGATAGAAGAGGTACAAGCTGACTTATTTGGCATATATCATAAAATTCAACTCCAAATGAAAATTCTGTTGATGTTTGTTTTGTATTTGAAGTTACTTTCATGTTCTTTATCCTTCCAAAGATATACTTGTCTCAGTGATGTTTACTGGACCAAAAATAACATAGCCTTACCTAATGGCATCTTAGGGACCATGCTTACTTTACAGCATTTCATGAAAGTCAAGACCTGGGCATACCTCTCTGGCATGCATCTGTGTATTATTTTAAGGATGGAGAGGCTTGGTGTCAAATGTCGGATTCATTCTGCATCTGCTTATAAATACTAGGACCTATGAGTACAAATATAAGAAATACATAATTGGTGGAAAATCTATTAGAAAGTGGGCACTAGGATACAGATATCTTGAGAAGATTTAAAAGTGTTATAAGCAAAGGAAATTACATGTTAGAAAGCTCACTATAATTAAAAGGAGTATGATATAGCAAATGGAAAATGACAATGGATGTGAGATTGTTTTCTGACAAGGTACACTACATTTACTAGGAATGGGATTATTAAAATCAGTTGCTGCCACTCTGATACATTCTTTGGATTTCTTCTTTCTGACCCTTAACCTGTTAGACCAAGACTGTTCCTTTCAAGCATTTTCATTGGTGCGTATTCAAACTGGCTTTGGCCATACTTACCTTGCTTGATTCTAGTAAATCCACATCACTGACTCAAATGGCTTTACGCTTCTGACCAAAGCAGTTATATCAATAGATTCCTTGGCCTTTATTTTCAGGCAATAAAAGTAAATGTTTTAAATGTTTATAATGGAAACATTTTTTCTTATTGACAGCCAGGTAGCTGTGTTTGTGAATAAAATAAAAACTGTCAAATTTGCCAAAAAGAAAATCTAAAAGACCAGGCAGTCCTGTGGTGGTTAACCAGAAACTGCATGAAAAACCCATTTCTTGGACCTTTGTTACTTGGAAAACATGTTCTACTTGTGTCTTTAACTTTTCTCTTTACCCAGAGACAGATTGGGTCAGTAATGAGGTGCCTTTGTTAAAGCAAACTCTAAAACTTCAGTTCAGTCAGAAACTTAGTCATGGAGCGTTGGTTCCCGAAGGTCTAGAAGATCTGAGGTATTAACTTCAGACCATTTGAGCTTCCAACGAAATAATTTGCTGATGCAGTATCGTTGTAGCTTACTCCTTATGTATGTAGCTAAGATAATCTGCTGATTGGTTCAATTTTCTATTGTTGATTAATTATTCTGACAACTATAGACACCATATGTGGTAAATAGCCTTAGGAGTTAGCAGGCAGCACACATGCTTTCTGTAGGATTTTCACTGAGAGATACTGGCCCTTCCAGCCTCAGGAAGCTGGAAGGGGCTACCATACTTTTCTGTCATCTTAGAGAGTAGCTGTTATGTTACTATGTCATGCCTCAGTAGACAGCTGCATAGTTGGAATCTGTATAGATAACTGCCTTGTGCAAAATGTTCATAAGTCATATTTTTCAGTAACTGAGTACTGGCAGCATGTCTGTGTGTCTGTATGTGTGCATTTTTGTGTAAATGTGTGTGCATCTGTGTGTGTCTCTATGTAAAGACGTCTTCATACAACCTGAATAGCTGGTGTACAAACACTGATGAAAACAGGAAGAAGATATTTGCACATGACAGAGAATAAGGAAACTTTCTAAAGTTGAAATTAGTAAATCAATATTTGGTTCCTAGAAAAAGTGTATCTTCCACAAACACAATAGACTACATTTGTTCAGTGTGTATCCCTGTGCTCTGTGCTTCAGTGGGAAGCAAAGTCTGGGCCCCTGGGCAGAGAATCAGGGACTCCAGACAGCATGTGTAACTGCAGTCATTCCGGACGGTGACGTCCCCATGGCCACAGGCAGCTCGAGGCTCTGAGACGCCCCTGATTCTCAGTGCAGTCACTATCCTCAGCCTTTGTTCTCACTGTGAAAACATCTAGATGTGCATAGTTGGAGCATTTGGAACTTAGAATAATCCAAAGAGTCTGAATCCATTGGACACTATTTGCAGTTCATAGGCACCTGGAGAAAAAAGTCCCAGTTCCAAATGGCCAACTTGTCCCCTTGTCTCCTTCTGTAAAATGGGCTGAGCGCCATCCAGAGCAGATTCCCTTATGCAAAATAGATGGTTTTCCATTAATTGTCTTCAATGGTTTGTTTACTCATCCCCTAATACCTGAGAGAGCTTAGGATGGAGGGAAGCACGTGGGTAAAGTGTGCAGCACAAAGGCAGAAGGGAGCTGCAAGCTGCAAGAGTGATGGTACGTTAAGTTCAGTCACGATCCTACCTTTCTAGTAACTAACACCCAAGTTATCAAGGGCACAATTCTCAACATTTGAAAGACAATGAAAAGCCTGTTTCCCCAAAACAGCACCTTTCCCCCTTGTTCAGAAACCAAGACTATTGTGTTTGCACCCATGATTTTTCTGAAAAAGGGTAACAGCCCTCCGACTTTAATGTGCTGCTTTATGGAGCTGCTTTTTAAAATGCCCCTCATCAGGAATCCAACCATATCCCAAACAGCAGCTCCATAGAAATAATTTTACAGAGACTAGAATAGTCGATTCCCATCACAGCCGTTGTCTGAGGATGTCCTGACCTTATTCAGTGACGACTTATAAATTCAGAAATATTAGGAAAAATAAATCACTGGTTATCTTTCAGGCATCCACTATGTCCCTACTTTTCCCCACTGAGTTTTGGCTACATATTAAGCAGCAACATATTTGTTTTTATATTCCTTGAACAATAAGGCATGCTGTGTAGATACTGACTGGCTGTGAAGTGCGGTCATTTGTGTTAGTATCAGTCTGACAGGCTCTCTAAATTTGACAAGCTCTCCCCAAAGTCAAGGCCAAAGACAAGGGCACGTTCCTTCCTCTGTCTAGGAACATGCTAGGTGTCTGCACACATAATAAACACTTCACCAAGAAGTAACCACGCACAGGTACACAGATGGCGAAGCCTTAGGATTCCTTGCCACAGTCGTTTTAACCTGAGAAACTTTTTTAAGAACATGTGTGTACAGACGTGGCCTCAGAAACACCTGGGGAATCTGTGGTCCTCCCCAGTGTGAGTGACTCACCAAAGGAAACATGTTTTGATGGCCAAGTGCCTGCTTGGACTTACAGTATGAGATTGCTATTCAGACAGTTAATGTGGGTGTGTAAATAAAGTCAGAGGTTTAAAATACACGCTTTCATTGTCAGTTAAACTCTTGATTTTTTCCAGAAGTGATTGGAAAGCCTGGCTGTGAAGTGATTCTGATCTTTCTGACTGTGACAGTGCTTTTGTGCCTGTGTATTGAGATGCAGGTTTATTTTATTTTTCACATTGAGTTGATTTCTGTCCAGAAGACAGACTTTAATATCACGGCACAGCCCTACTAAACACAGTCTGCACAGTTTTCAAGGTGGTTGCAACTAATCTATGTGTACAAGGTTTTACTTTTTGGAGTCAGGAAGGTGTGCGGTAATATGGTAAAGAGAATTCAGTGTAATTTGCAGAGTACTGGCCAAGTCAACCAGGGCAGAAGAGTTGTAATTTTGTTTTCTTGCAGCTTTGCCAGGAAGTAAAGCTTCGGAGGAAAATCAGCAGGATTGAACGTGCCAAGGTCATTGGTCTTGACCTTGAGAAGGGCGGTCGAGGTGAGATGTTGGCATCGGCCCCCAGCGAGCCCATTCCAGGCCGGTGCAAGTCTGCAGACAGGGGTCACAGCAGCGCTCAGAGAAACACACACGGCACACAGCAGAGCTTACCCAGTGAGGGAAGTGCAGCATGTAAGGAACAGAAATCAACCAAAAACTCAAAAGTGGAGTTCATGGATCCATTGATCACAGACAGAGGAACGGATTGTGAGGCCTGGCCTGGCCCCTTGGTCTCCGAAGAGAAGAGGAAAAGCTGCTCTGGCGCCCTCAACTTGGTGAGTAAGATGCCACCAGCTGGGCACTGTTTCCAGAACACTCACGTTTCAGGGTGCTAACCTGCTCTTGCATCTCTGTGCAAAGGCTCTTGAAGAACTTGCGAAAGTTAGTGAAGAACTGTGTAGCTTTCAAGAGGAAATTCGGAAGCGGTCTAACCACAGAAGGTAAGCTGGGACCCCTGTGATCATTGTATTCCAGAAAATTGAGCCAGTATTGTTTGCCCCTCCCCTTACATTTCATCAGTGAGAATTCTGAGTTATTAAAATGTATGTGTAGGTGAGAGATAGGTGCGTCTGTGTATTTTTCTGTTCACTAATTCTTAAAACAAATGTTGCAGTTCTGTACAATTTTACTGTTGGGAGGACTTTATTCTCTTGGAAATTAGTTAAGTAAATGCTCCATGAAAATTAAGAAAAGTTCCCTTTTTTAATTTATTTTATTTTTAAGTGGGAAAACTTTCTCACTTTACATAATGATGTTTATATAACGGACTCCCCGGAAGGGAAATTTGGAATTATTACTAAAATTATTGACACCCCGATTGTATAGGTTACTCATGTTCACTGTGCTATTTCCACGCCTGCCTCATGCCCTGATTGTGTCCATCTGCTCTTCTCCTCCACCCACTTCCTTTCCTCTAGGCACTCCTCCCAAGGCCTAGTGCTCCCTCTTCTACTTTTAGGTTGTCTTTCTGTTTCTTTCAACATGTAAGAGAGAAGGTATGAAACTTTGAATGTGATATTTGTTTTTCTGTGTCTCATTTACATTGCTTAATATGATGTGTGCCAGGTCCGTTCATTTACTACAAATGATAGGACTTTATTCTTTGTTGCTGAGCAATATTCCACTTTGCGTATGTACTGTATCCAATATAGTTCTTTCATTTTGAGTATTTGGCCTATGGAAAAGTATACAAGTGAGTTTACTGTGCTGAATACATCTTCAGCCTATCTCAGAAATTTAAAATGTGGTATGATAATTATATCTGATGCCCTACTGAAACCTTGTACCTCTAAGAGTCACTCATTTCTCTACAAGTAGTATTCACAAAGAAAGACATGTAATTTTCAGAATAAAATATAATAGCTACATTCACATGTACACATGATGCAAAAATGCTATTTCAATTCAGAAACTATATAATTGTGAGAGTAAAAGTTTTAGCCACTGTGTGTGTGTGTGTGTGTGTGTGTGGTACTACCACTGCCATAAATATTAAGTAAGTTAATTTACTTTAATAGTTAAGTAAATTAATTTTGAAGTCTCCAAATGACAATAAAAATGGGCCATTCTGATGTGCATATTTCTACCCTGGGGGAGCCGTGCGCTTCCTTTTCAAGGCATGGCAGTGTCCCCTGGTCCTTCTTTAGTTGGAGGAAGCTTACAGAGAATTTTTACGCAGACTTACAATGGATTTTCTAAGCCAGCCATGTTTCATATATAATTCTGTCTTCCCTTGACCCATTCAGCTTTTCCTACTATTGTGGTAGTGGGTATTTATCTGCACTGTATTGTAAGCTAGTCATTTATAAATTGAAGAGGTATAAATGACTTAACATTTATCCATATGCTTAAATTTCTTTATCCGTATGTTAAGGATTTTACTTAACTCAGAAAAAGATTTATTCTCCAGGTTATTTTTTTACAAGTAACACCCTATTCAAAACTCACAGAAGGAAGCTGAGTTCCCACTACCCGATGAGTAGGAATTTCAAAGGCAAAGAAGTAAGGAAATGGGAAAAGCCTTAGAAATGGGAATTCAATGGCAAAAACTCAAGAGATAACATATAGTTCAGTCCAAGTTTACCTTGAACTTTCAAGTAATAGGGAACATGATAAAGACTGAAAACGAAGCCTGGGTCAGGCACAGTATGTGAAGCCCTGAATGTAACACTAAATGTTGACTTAAACAATAAAAGAATCTTGAAGTTTTTTTACTAGGACATTTATGTAAAAATTACTTTTGAGAAAGTGGTGTTTCCCTTTCCAAGCACAGGAGACCATGTTTTCTATTAGTAGCTCATCCTAAATAAAATTATCAGTAATATATCTTGTCTTAAACAATTATCTAGGATGAAGTCAGACTCTTTTCTCCAGGAAATGCCGAATGCAGTCAGAGTGCCTCAGGGGAACCATTTGATCAACAATGGCCAGTGTATTTTCCCCATCAATTTAGACCAAGAAAAACAGACAAATAGAAAGAATCTGAGCTGTACCCCTGTGCTCCAGAACAACTCTGTGAGAAGTGGTGGAACTGGGGCAGTTGATTTGCAAAGAGAAGAAGCACCCCCAGTTCCTCCTCCAAGAAGCACTTCTCGGAATTTCCCCAGCTCGTACTCTGAACAAGCCCACGAACAACTGAAGGAAGGGGTAGATCCCAAAGGCTGGGTGGCCCGTGGGGGTCAAGAGGAAAGGAATTCCACTCCTCGTTTGCTTTCAGTGCAGCATGAGCTACCTACGCTGGGTCCAGAGGAAAGAAAGATTTCCGAAAATGGTGTCACATTTCCCTCTTTGCTACCAGAAATCCAAGCAGACAGCAGGCCTCCAGGTGGCATTAGACGTGGCCTGAGCTCACATAAAAGTGGGATAGATGCCACAAAGAGCGTCTCTGCGTTGTGGTTTCAGAAGACCTGCTTGACTCCTGACAGGCTACCTGTGGAGAAAGTGGTTCCGGATCACGCTGCTAACTCTCACCCTGCTCCTCACATGGCAGGTGACGGTAGCTCCTCGCTGGCACACAGCACTTTCAGTTGTAGCTTTGAAAGGACTACAAGGAATGAGAAGCTGGCAACAAAGACTGATGAGTTTAACAGAACTGTATTTAGAACAGACAGAAATTGCCATGCGATACAGCAAAATCAAAGCCACTCCCAGTCACCTGAAGACAGTAAACGCTGTGATACCTCGACTACTCCTGTAGGTGGCATACAAAAAAGTGACAGTGTGACTGATACTCTGAAAACCAGGGTGCCTGAGCCCGTGGAAAATGTGCCTGATGATCCCACCAAGAAATCCTCAGCTGGCCTGGTCAGACAAAAGCAGGAACACATAAACCCTGGCAATTACCGGAACATGCTTCACGAGCATGACTGGAGACCAAGCAGTTTATCCGGCCGACCAAGATCTGCTGATCCTAAATCAAACTATGGTGTTGTGGAAAAGCTGCTGAAAACATATGAGACGTCAGCGGATCCCACTTCTCAGAGTTCTACATGCTTGCAGGAAAATTGGACCAACTGTGACGGTGAGGTCAGTGGTAACCCTACTTCAGGACGGCACT
The DNA here is from genome assembly GCA_004025085.1 of Thryonomys swinderianus. NCBI lineage: Eukaryota > Metazoa > Chordata > Mammalia > Rodentia > Thryonomyidae > Thryonomys > Thryonomys swinderianus. The sequence goes on from PVIC010035840.1 coordinate 7,715, forward strand.
TAGAAGGGCTTCAGATGGATCAGGTATTTCAGCCAAAGACAGCTTTGTGTGGGGCACAGCTCGGAAAGCAAAGAGCAAATCGGAACAAGGAGGCAGAGGTAAGAAAGCGAGCTGCATCCAGCAGGACTGCATCTGTGCTTCACATAGGCTCCGAGAGTTCACTCTGTCACGCATCAGTAGAATGTAGCCATGTTTCAGCACCTTAGCTTTCTGATCCTTTCTGTGTACATGTCATGCAGCTTAACCTTAATGTGTAGTTTCAAAGACTTGGGTGAGCACATTGTCACTTTCTGACAAATGAATACATGACATTCATAGTAAATAGATTTAAGAACTTTGGGAAAATCGAAGGCCCACTGTTTATTTCTTTGTTAAATTCAGAATGTACATTTATGGATTTACATAATTTTTTACTTAAATATTTTTAAGGAAATGGAAAATATTTCTTAAAATAACTGGGACGTGGCAGTTATGAAATACCTAGTTCAGTCATACAAGCATTTAATTCATGTTCTCATAGGATTTGTCACATAAATGTTAATATCAGTGAAACACATTTAAAACAGTACCTAATAAAATTCTCTTTTCTGTGGAACTAAAACACCATATATGGAAAAGGTTATTCTTACTTGTCTATCTCCTTAGCTTGGAAATTGCCAAATGGTAGTATTTAAATGAATTATAATCCTTTTCTTATCCCATCCACTTAAGTCTTAAGTATAAGAGAAACTGATATTTAAAATGAAGAGCTCTAAACTCCCTTTTGTACATGTAAATTAAGAGAAAAACTTACAAAATGTTATATGATGTTATATTGTTAGTCAACATTCAAAAGAAATCCTAATTGCACATAATATGTATTTTAAACCTTGCAGATTACCTCCTAGTGTAAAAAAATATTTGTATATCCCTTTTAAGTTCTTTAAAAATACCAGTTTATACATCTAACTACAAAGTTTGCCTGTTTCACAGGGTAAAATTAGTTACTGTGCATGTTCAGCCTGTAACTGTAAGGTGCTATAGCTGAAAATAAGAAATGGAAACTCATATACATTAACCAACAGAAATCCTCACTAGTGAGGAATGTGAAATGTTTCCTCTTTTATTTTTTCCACTGAATGAGGATTTAGGACAGGAGTACTGTATTATAGATTCTTAGGAGTATTTTTCTTTTGTTCCTTTGCTTTATTTTCCTTGTGAATAAATTTTAAAAATAAATCTCTAAAGAGAAAAAAGAAATATAGGTTATTGTCAAACCATGACTGAAAGAACAGAAACTGAGTCCACACTGCCATATCAAATCAAAATAGCATGCATTTCTTTTCTTTTTTTTTTTGAGACATTTCACTTTGTAGCTCAGGCTGGCCCTGAGCTCACTGTGTAGCCCAGGCAAGCCTCAAACTCGGCAGTCCTCCTACCTCTGCCTCCCGATTGCTGGGATTACAGCAGATTACCTCCTAGTGTAAAAAAATATTTGTATATCCCTTTTAAGGGGGATTGCTGGGATTACAGGTGTAAGCCACCACATCTGGCACTGTGGTATGTGGTACTGATTGCTGGTGGGCATGAGTCAACACTCCTAGTATTGTTTTGTGTGGTTACCAGGGATCTCACCATGGACCTTGCACTTGCTAGGCATATGACAGAACCACTGAGCTAAATCTCCGGCCCGCAGCCTGTATTCTTATGAATAGACAAATGGATAAAGAAAATGTGGTATTTATACACAATGAAATGTACTGTGTATACTCGGTCGTAAAGAAAGATATACTTGAAAATGCATGCACATTGAGATCTCATGTTAAGTGACATAAATTGGACACATAAGCTTAAATATCACATGGCTTATCTTATATGAGAAACCCAAACAAAGAGGGAAATAAAAGATAGTAAAGGATAGGGAGACAGATCTTTCTCAAATACGACGGGATCAACAGATGGAGGGAGAGGAGAAGGGGAAAAAAGAATTTAAAAAAGAAATTAAGATATTTTGTTTTCACGCACCAACTCCCCACAAAAAGTGTAACATGTACTCCAGACATGAACTTACAAAAGTAAATAATAAATAAAACTCTTGTGAAATAGTTGCACAGTCAGTGATCCTTGGTTTTACAAAAGGATCAAATAAGTCATTTGGTTTGTGGGCTTTTGGTTTATGATCTCTAAAAGTGTCAATGAGTCAATCATCAGAGACAAGTGTAAAGTTTCCTCCATAAATATCACATTAAGAAACATCCATACCTCCATCATGTTGAAGTTATTTTACTTGAACATATTTGACTCTTGAGTTCATGGTTCTACCAAGAGATTGGTTATGTTAAAATTCATTCCATATTAAAATTGGAAATCTTACTAAAACATGCAAGGATACAAATATTAGAAAATACCTTGTTTAATTTTTATTGTTTTTCTTGGTTATACATTGATCCCATACTAGAGATCAATAATGTATAAAGCCCGTTGTTAGTGCCTTTATAGTGAACTTAATGCCCTCTTTTATGTTCTAGGAATCCATGGCTGTGAAAGTCACACATGGAAAAGGATTTTTGCGTCCTGCTAGGCCAGCAAATCGCCGTCCCCCATCCAGATGGGCATCCAGATCTCCATCAGCACCCCCTGCCTTGCGGAGGACTGCCCCTGGCTGTACAATTTCTACAGCCTGAAGCACCAATGGTTTAAGTCTGTCATCTAGATTGCTGGATTACAAGTTCTATTCTTGATTTCCAGACTGAACATTTTGAGTGTTTACAGCTAGTCCTGTTCTCTTCCAAATCTTTTAAGATCACTGGGACGAGCAGTTTAAATCTTAACTTTACATCAGTCTTCAGTGTTTTTAACCTATGGACTAATGGTCTCCATGTATTTTGATTTCTTAGATCAAAATTTTTTAATGTCATATTCATTAGTTCTCCCTTATGATTTACATTGAAACAATGTACAATATTGTATATTATAACTTTCTTGCAAGTGGCAGAAAGCAAAGTTATATGCATGGCTATGTGTTTGTGTTTGTAGATGGTGCATGTCTTGCAATAGAAAGTGCTCATCTGTATTTAGATAGGAAAAATTTATGTGCTAGTATTGACTTTGAAATTATAACATGCACACTATATATTCTTTGTGTTTGTTTAAAGGTTTTGAAAATACACATTGCTATTTATATTTTGTATACCTTTTAATAGGTATCTACCTAAAAGCATTTGCAGTTCATATATTAATTAACCATTTCCTTGGCCCACATGTACATTGAAAAATAAGAATTATACACATGTCTAACATGAGTTTTCAAAATACTCTTCAAAAATGACATATTAATCTATTTATAAAGATAAAGTAATACTATTAATTTTCTTGTTCATTCTATTAAATAATAGTTATAAGTTCAACAGATCAGCCTTCTAAAGCAAGCATAAAATGTTGATAAGTGCTTTTATATATCATATGGTGGTCTCGAATGGCTTTAACTCCATACTTGATTTTCTGAGCCAGTGTCGTGAGACTGCCTTATGAGTGACAGGACTAAATAGTGAATTTATTTTGTCATTCTCAGTAAAGAACATTCCTTAAATAGTATGAAAAGGGTTAAATCATGTTGAATTTTCCTTCTTTGTTAAAACTGTAAGCTTTTAGTTTCACTGTGTTATCTGGAGTCATACATATTTAAAGGTAAGTCATTCTTTCTTCTCTTTCTTAACCTTTTCCCTAAACTAGTAGAAAGACTAATTCACTTTTCCTTTTAACTAACAAGGAAGATCAGGAAGAATATTTCATTGAGAGCTCTGGATTACACTAGATTTCTTAGGATGTGCCATTTTAAAAAGCCTTAAACTGTACTGTGGCACCCATAGTAGCATAAGGAACAGAAATGTGTATCTTAGCCATAATTTGCATACAGTGAATGAATAAAATTTATCTTGAGAACTGATATAAATAAAATGTTGGAGGGCTTGGAATTTTACATGGAGGATCTTAGAAGCAACTTTTTCACTTTTGTCTCCATTTAAAACAAAATTTGTTATGGTATTAGTTACAGATTAACTTTATTTAGGCTTTTCTGCCAAAAGTTAAATTCTTTCATCAAACATAATAAAAAGCATTCTTCTTATGATATTCCAATGACTTACAAGAACTTACTTTATCATGTACTGCCTTGATATAAAGTAAACAATTTTAAAACTGCAGAGAGCCTTAAAGGGTCAAGACTGTAGCATGGTGATAACTTAATTGGTGCTTTACAGTAAGGAGAATTCCATGAATTAAACAAAATTAAATTCCTAGAATGTGAATTTGGATTGAATGGTCAGTAAGGGCTACAGACCCATTCTTCTAACTCTTGTTTCCTACAAGAGGTTGCTTTTTCTAGAGGAAATCTGTCAAAGAAAAGTAACCGAGACACAAAGTGATTTCACTCTAACTTTTTCCACTAGAGGGAAGAAAACACCAGGACGGTGATATCCTGGGGCAGGAAAAGATGGACCCATTAGGGAAATAAGGCTGGGCATAGTGGCACCCAAGGACTGGTGAGGTGTCTCTTCCTCTCCCTCCCTGAGTCCCAGGCAGTCAGATGTGATCTGTGGTCCGTACGTTCACCTACAAATCCAGATACTGAGGATCAGTTTTTTCTATAACTGTAATTTCTGACTTCATCCCCGTAACAACAAAGGCATCCCTTCCAAGAGTAGGGACCGAGCTCCTGGATGTCTTTAATAAAACCACACAAAACAAAGTAATGTAAAATACCTGATGAGCAGACAGGTTTGGGAGCAGTGACACTGATGCCTGAACAGATGAGTCCTCCCGGGTAGTCCTTTTCTTCCCTGGACTCACCTTTGTGACTCATAAACTAAAAGACTCCTTTTGCCAAACATTATTATTTAAAACCCCTTTTGTCTTTGGAATGAACCATTGGAATCATTTTAAATCTCTTTATGTTGACTAAAATTGTGGAATACTGGAGCTGAAAAAAAATTAGTCCAACCCCTTGAATGTAAAATTGAAAAAAAAACTAATTTTGCGTTCTCTTTTGAGATACTTTATAATTTTGTAATGGAAAACCTTACCAGGTGAAAGGAAATAATCCTTGAAAACGTTTTTGATGTATTGTGATTTTTAACTCACAAACTTTCTACTTGAGATGGACATTTTCTTCCCCAAGTATAACCTTCATGATCCACTCATTGCTGGACTTAAGGGATTTACTGATATTTATAAAAGCATTGGAGTACTCCTATTGTAGATGTTTTGCCTAGAATTTTGGGAGGACAAGCTTACATTATTTCACACAAAAAAATGATTAATACATTCAGTTGAACTGAGAAAAGAGTAAGAATGAAACAGAAAGGAGCCTGAGTTTCAGTGTGTATGTGTGATGTGCACACACCTCCCTACTTTTACAGAAATCCTAGATATTGCCTTATATACCAGAGCCAAATATAAAAATGCAGATGATGCTCTTTAAAATTCACTGTTTTATAAAGTGTGTACAATCTTCATTTGTCTTTATATAGAGATAGGGAAGCTATTTCATTTGACTGATAGTACCCGAAAACATGATTCATTTCAACAGCAGTGATGGAACCAAGGTCTCTATCTCCTGGGCCTAAAAAAAGTATCTCCTTCCCCAAACAGATCTGTAAAATTATTTTAGGCACCCTTACTGATAAACAATTCCTTGATACTGAAATCTCCTTCAGTCCTTGGAAGTTATTAAATAAAATAAGTTTGAAAACACCCACTGTGGTATTTGCATACAGTGAGAATGTATTGATTTTCCTTCTTTTGTACAGTGTATTGTAGTAAGGCTGAAAGTTTTATTGAGTTTAAGTTCAAGTATTTCAAATACAGCTTCTAAGCCGGGATGTACCTCAGTGATGCCTGCACCTTCCTGACAAGTGCAAGGCCCTGAGTTTCATCCCTGATAATCCCCCAAAATCAAATACAGCTTCTCTAAAAATACCTTGAAATAATAAAATTTAAGCCAAATCTGCCTGCTTCCCTGCTCCTAACTACATCAAAGCCTATGTACTTTCTCCACAATGATAGCCACTCTGTGTCCATTTAACCACTCAGTAAATTTGATCAAAATCTTCTCTGAAAGAAACATTCACTTCTGAGATTTGAACTTATGTCATGAAATTTGCTAAATATTCTAGACAGATGCAAGTTATTAATATAATACTATTTTGCTTCAAATTCTACATGCTTTTTTCAAGTCCCTTTATCAGAATTTAAAACCATGACTTCTTCATCTCACCTAGAAAATGTGCTTCTTCAGAAAATGGGCTTCATCATACGAAAAAAAATGTTTAAACATTGGACAGTTCGGGCCGGAGGGTTAGCTCAGTGGTTCCGGCGCCTACCTTGCAAGCACAAGGTCCTGAGTTTGATCCCCGGTAACCACATATAATGTTGGACGTGGAGACTCACTCCCACCAACAGTCAACACCGCATACCACAGTGCCGGACGTGGTGGCTCATGCCTGTAATCCCAGCACTCAGGAGGCAGAGACAGGAGGATTGCTGAGTTCGAGGCGGCTTGCCTGGGCACCATAGTGAGCTCAGGGCCAGCCTGAACTACAACGCAAGACCCTGTCTCAAAAAGCAAAAAAAAAAAAAAAAAAAAAAAAAAAATTGGACAGTTCTTCAGGCAAGTACCAAAGATGATAGCTACTCAATTATTTTTATATATATACTTTTTTCTTATGAGAAACCATTTTTGTTTCTGTGGAAGTAAGATCACAAGACTTAAAATTGAATCCATATTTTAGTGATCTAATGAATCCAATGGGTCAGATCAGAAAATTCTAATAAGGAGGAAAAAAAAGAAAATTCTAGAACCTAGTATGAAGCTTTGAGATGCACAGGTCAGAGAAAAGTAAAGATTTAAAAGGACCTCATGTTTTTTGGGTTTTTTCAGTACTCAAGAATCAAACCTAGGGCACTCTGCCACTTAGCCACATCTCAGCCTTTTTTATTACTTACTTTGAGAAAGGGTCACACTAAATTCCACAGACTGGCCTTGATCATGAGACCTCCTACGTCAGCCTCCTGAGCAGGTGAGATTACAAGTGTGTGTCGCCAAGCCTAGCTAACAGCCTTGTTTAAAGGCCAGCAGCCTGAGACTCAGAATCTGTGTGGCTGTCACCATTAGAGGGACCATGTTCAAGGCTAGCCTCCAACACCCAGGCCCCCTTCCCTGTGTAAATCTCTGGGCACCAGCTCGCAAGCCTGCAAAGCACATTCATATCCCATGACTGCGTTTCTTACTGCCACCCTCAAGGCAGGTTTTGTGCTTTCTTATTACAAAAGAAAAAATTAAATAGTCAAAATGACAATTAGAATAAATATTTTCTGAGATGATAAGTAGAAATAAAGATCACTAGCTTAGGCTCTTTTTCCAATTATTTCCCATTGAAAGGGAAGAGGAAGAAAAAGGGTGAACACTTCTTTTTTTCACTTTGGTTCTGTTATGTTTTATGTGTGGCACTGGAATTATTTTATTGTTTCTCTTTATTCTTTCTATGATCATAATAAGATGGCACTTCATTTATACAGTTTTAACAAATTCAAGAAGTGAACAAGCTGGCTCCCTAGTTTCAGTCCCTATCATACGATTCCACATAACTTGTGTACATGGGACACAGTGTCGAAGGTGAAATCCGTGAGCAGCCATGCAGTCTAGAGGCACGCACGAAATCCTCACCTTCTCAGCCCAAGAGTCACACAAAGTTTCATGCTCTGTAACTCACGTGTACTACAGGACAGATGAGAGCTTTCCATGCAAGGTGCTGTCTTAATCATTTGTGGTGCTCTAAGAATATACGTGGGCATGGGTAACTGATAAAGGACAGAAATAGGTCTTTCATAGTTCTGGGGACTGGTAAGTCTAAAACTGGGCCCTGACAAATGCAGGGTCTGCTGAGAACCCTCCTTGGCATCTAGCATGGTGCCTCCCTGCCATGCCCTCAAATGACCAAGGGTGAACACTGTGTCCTTACATGGCAGAAAGAGCATAAAAAGGCTGAGTAGTGTGTAGAGTCCCTTTTCTGTGAGAGCCTTGACTCCTGCTTGTGAGGGAAGGACCCTCATGATCTGGCCATGACATAAGGTCCCTGCTCTTAGCACTACTGCAGCAGAGACTGTTTCTATGGGAATTTAGTGTATGCACTTTCTAACCACAGAAAGCAAGCAGGAATTTCCAGCTTAACTCACTCCAATGTAACCTTTTCTGTCATGTGTTGCATGCTATGATTAAATTATCTGTTCACATGCCAGTGTGATGAGAATCATTGAAAAAGCTTAATCTAGTTATATGAAATCTGCCGATATTTTCCCTTTCTAATGCAGGTCAATCTTAATACCATTTGATTAAACCTGCATAATATATACTTTATTTCAACCTCCCCTTGCAATTATGGGTTTAAAATGAATGCAGCAAAGGGTTGTCTGAGTTAATGTTCTCTGGCATGAAATTGTTCATTTGTAATGAAAGCCAGAGAAGTGTCCACAGTAGTGTTTAAAGAAAGTTACCTGCAGAAATAATAGAGGGCAATCATCTCTATTTATTAAAATTGAGGGAGCCCATCGCTGGAAATAATCACCTTTCTCAAGAAAGTTCAGGATGAGAGAGAAACTGGACCTGGGCATCCACTTATTCAAACACAAGTTGGCTGAATCGTCTTTCAAGAAAGCTCCAGGGAATTGATGAGATATGATGCTTCACAAAAGCAAGACGAAGCTTCCAGCAAGATCAGAGGCTGGAAAAAGCACCACAGCAAGGACTGAGAGGGGATGGGAGTCACACACATGATCATCTCCAAGGAACTGCTCCATCAAGCAGCACTGGACATGCCTCTGGGCCCTGGGCAGAAAGGAAGTGTTCAGGACAGGAAAGTGGCTCAAGTGAGATTAGAGACCAGGAAGCCCAGACCTAGGAAGGGGCACGCAGGAAGCAGGACCCATCTGTAAGCAGCTAGAGTAGTGAGCAGCACCAATTTGACCCTCTATGGGCCAAGCTGAGCACTCACTGCAACACAGATTTAAAATAGACATAAAATAGAAACACCATTTGGAACTTAGGAAACAACACAAAATTATATGAGACAGTGGAACACAGAGAATCTTTACATTGTTTCAGTGGGAGTCGAATGAAGCAAAAGGAAGTAAAGAGGGAGAGATATAATCACTTTTTTTCTGAGTCCTGTCTGAAGACAGGCTGCACTGAGCCAAGGAAAAGGACTCCCAAGACTACCAGCTTCCTGGGTGGAGACATTTCTGTCCAGCGCCAAAGTCCAGGGTCTGCTAACACAGAATAAGTTTCAAACTCATTTTGCATTCCTTTTCAAATTAATTTTTAAAGAAGGACAGTAATATGTGTCTATGTTAATTTTAAATAAAACCCAGCATTTTCCCAGCCCTTTAATACACAAAGAAAACCAAGAAAGTTTGGTTGGGGGCCCAAAGGTTGCTGGTGTATACAGAGTACAAAAGGGCTGTCTTCCTTCCAGTGTCAGCAGTGTAGATTTGGTTCCATGGCTACATCCACTATTATGGCTTTGCATACATTTGGGGAAAAATCGCATTTTTAAAAAATTACCTTATTTGGCCAGGCATTTAGCTCAGTGGTTCCAGCCTCTGCCCCATAAACCCAAGGTCCCGAGACTGATGCCCAGTGCTACATGCCACAGTGCTGGGGGTGGTGGCTCACACCTATAATCCCAGCACTCGAGAGGCAGAGGCAGGAGAATTGCTGTGAGTTTGAGGCTAAACTGGGCTACACTGTGAGTTCAGGGCCAGCCTGAACTACAAAGCAAGACCCTGTCTCAAAAGCTAAAAAAAAAATTATCTTATTTGTTCCCTATAAGTTACATTTATAAAATTAGTAAACAAATATTAATACTTATCCAAAATGCTAAAGTAATAACCAGGATTTCAGACTGAAATTGCAAAACCAAGACTCAACGCTCAGTCATTCCAGGATATTCTTCCTGCATGTCAGAACCATTTGGCTGAACATCAGTGAGTACCTTACCGATTCATTTTCATTCTCCACATGGATTTGGATAGAACTATGGTATGAAACTTCCCAAGTTTTCTTTGTTTATTTTCTTTTGTGAATGTTTTAGCTTGATTGTCATGTAATACAATATTTACTTTTCAATTGGACTTTCTACTCCAGTCTGTGTATTTTTTTCCTCACTAGTACAACACTGTGATTGTTTGTTCAGCTTCCTCTTAATATTGACTACAAAAGCAATGATAATTCATGCAGTTATTCTCAGGGTTTTTCCACTGACAGTTATGAAAAATTAGGCCCTGGCATTTAACATAATATCTAAGCTGCTTTAAATATACTTCTAAGTATTTCTACTATTCCTATATGACATCCACATATTCTCAGTTCAGTAGTAAAGGAAATTGGTCTGTGAAATTTTTCAACCTTAATTTTACACAGAAATCCTCATTTTACAGCCTCTGCAATGTTTCTGGTTCACTAAAAACTTTGACTCCTCCTTCCTACATCACCCCTAATATCAGGTTTATGACCCAGAACCCCATATTCAATCATATTTTATGTTTTGTGCTGCAACTCTAATTTGGGGCTCAGTTTTTCCTCTTGGAGTGTGTCCAGATCAACAGGGGAGGTGAAATACTAATACAACTTTTTCAACCAATGTGCAGGTATAAAATTTTCTAATCAAGAATTGCACATAAAAATGGTACTGATCTTTTTTTATGGATACCTTCTACGTAGCACCTCAAAACCAGGAAAGTAATGTGGTATATTTCTGATTTAAAACCTTCATTTATTTGTATGGCTCACTTTTCTTCCAGGTACAAATTTGTGTAATCATCAGTATAATCAAAATACACATTTGTTCTATTACAAAGAACTCCCTTCTGCCACCTCCTTATTTTATGTGCCCTCTTCCTACCACATTTGACCCTGTGTCCTGGGCAGTCATCAGTCCATTCTCCATCTTCTTGGTTTTTCCATTTGAAGGAGGTCCTATAAAAGGAACCAAACACTATGCAGCATTTTGAAACTGATCCTTTCACTGTAAGGGTAATGCCCTTGAGATTCATCCAGGTTACTGCATATATCAACTACTTCTGGTTGCTGAGCAAC
>PVIC010035841.1:0-18790 GCA_004025085.1 Thryonomys swinderianus
AAAACATACAAACAGGGCTGGAGATTTAGCTCAGTGGTTCCGTGTCTGCCTCAAAAGCACCAAGGTCCTGAGTTCGATCCCCAGTACAACACACCACAATGCTGGATGGGGTGGCTCATGCCTGTAATCCCAGGATTTGGGAGGCAGAGGCCAGAGGATTGCTGTGAGTTCAAGGCCAGCCTGAACTACAAAGCGAGACTCTGTCTTAACAAACAAAGAAACAAACAAAAAACCATACAAACAAACAAACAAAAAAACAAGACTATCCAAAGTATATTCCCATGGAATACCTGTGTGAGCTACACTAATACTTTGCTGTGAATCCAGGAAGAGCCATCTCTTACCAGTCTGCAGGAGACAGTAAGAGCTTCAGTGTCTACTTTTCCCCGGTCCCAGCAGTTGTGACTTCTCCTGATGCCATGAGTTTGCAGGTGATGTGTGCCAATGAATAGCCAGCAATATTCGTGAAGGTCACAGTAGGCATTGCAATGAGGGTCGGTGGCATGATGCAACACATTCCCAACTCAGTCACAGTGCAGTGCAGTGGCTCCTAGCTGGCAAGGATCACTTGTGGCACTGTCTTCCCACCCTGGCATCTCTCTTAGCTCTACAGGCAGCCTGAGACAAGGCTGGGACAGCGGAGACAGGTTAGCTGAGCAGAGACATGCATTGTACATCCCTTGCATCAGTGAAAACATGTCACTTCTAGATTCATGGAAATTGTGGCCTTTGATTAAGCAGTTGTCCCAGGACTACCACTATAGACTCTGGAAAACAGACACAGTCTCTGCATAGGCATCTCATTGTCCATGCCAACTGAATTGAACTGGGAAAACCCCTCAGGATTCAGACCCAGCAGCTTCCTTTCACACCTGGGCTCAAATGTGATATTGTTTTGTACATGTATCTTACAGTCACTCATGGTTTTTGCTGGCTAAACCTGTGAGGCAGCAAAATAACACCACGTGTAAGTGCTGAATAAGGGAAAGACCATCAAAATCACCCTAGGAAATCTGAATTTTCCTCTCCATGTAGCCTCCAAATGGGCTCTTTACTTCTTAGCTGGAAACCAAGGGAAGGAGTAGGCTTCATTTGGGGGTGTATTTAAGGGTGGAGTATGTGTGACTGCTTCCGCCATGCACTCACTGCCCAGTACAGTCCTTACTGAAGAGGCATCCTGGGCTTTCATTCCTGTAGCCTTTTGTACTTCTGGCCCTTTCATGATAGTTTTCCAGTAGAGGGCAGTAGAGGGTCTCACTCAAACATGTCCACCCTGTTCAGCAAATCTCAACAGAAGGTACGAAGTCTGAACAGGGACTGCTAAGGATTATTCCCTCTTGCACAAAAGACACATGGGAAGAAGTCAGTGTTAGGCTCCCACCAAGCTGTTGCAGCATATGGGAGCAGTAATTTACTGGACCTATTTCTGAGCTCGTTAGTTTAGTGAAGTTGCCAAGTGTGGAGAAAATAGTCTCAAAATTCAAACAAACCCCTCAAGGTTTAAAGCATCTAGAACTGGCCAACATGTTCACAGAAAAAGAGATAGAGGTAGTGAGACACCTCACATTAAAACTGCCAATGAATGTGGCTTTCACAAGACCAAGGTGTGCATCTATTTTAGGTCAAATTTATGTATCTTAGTGATTTTAAGGTCCTGACTATGACTAAATTCAGAGTTTCTATTTTATATTAAATAATTTATACTTCATTGTTTTAAAGAATGCTTTAATATTTGGTAGTTTTGTTTGCATGGGAATATCAGTTTGATTGGGCTAATATGCCTACCAGATTTCTTTTTTTTTTTTTTTTTTTTTTTGAGACAGGGTCTCTCTTTGTAGTTCAGGCTGGCCCTGAGCTCACTATGTAGTCCAGGCAAGCCTCGAACTCAGCAATCCTCTTGTCTCTGCCTCCCAAGTGCTGGGATTACAGGCGTAGGCCACCATGCCCAGCACTGTGGTATGTGGTATGTGGTATTGATTGCTGGTGGGCGTGAGTCTCCATGCCCAGCACTGTATGTGGTTACTGGGGATCGAACTCAGGACCTTGCGCTTGCAAGGCAGGTGCCGGAACCACTGAGCTAACCCTCGGCCCGCCTACCAGATTTCTAAAGCAGACTTCCGGGTGTGTCTGAAGAGTGTTTTTAAGGATGACTGGCACTAGGCCACACCCTGAGGGAGCAAGCTTCACCCTGGCTGTGGGCAGCATCATCCTGTTGGTGCAGCCACCTGGATGGAATGAAGGAAGCAGGAGGAAGTCAGCCTGCATTAGAAAAGCTCCATTCCATGTGAGCAGGTGAGTCTTTGGCTAATGCCCTTCCTACAGACATTAGACTCCAAATTCTTCAGCATTTCAACACCAAAGCATACCAGCAGTTCTCCAGGATAGCTTCTGGGCCTTCAGTCTCTGAAAGACCTGCATCTTTGGTCCCTATTGGTCTATGTCTTCCAGCCTCTTAGACTGAGCGGCAACTGGGCCTTCTGTCTTTCCAGGGTACAGACAGTCATTGTGGACTCTCTTGCCTCTGATCCTGTGAGCCCAGTGCATCCCTTTGCATAACTATCTATGGATCTTTCCTGCAGAGCCTATTCCTCTAGAGAACCCCGACTATACAGTACACCAACCTAAAAGATAATGCTTGTCCTGGAACGGGGACACTTGCTGTCTGTGTGGTGAGCTGGCATCCCTGCTGTCGTGGGAATGTGGGCAGAGTCCCCACTTTCTTCCAGCCACTGTAGACTCTCTTCATTCCTCAGCTCCAGGAAGCATGTCTCTATTTCCCTTCTCCCTCCACCCACCCCCGGGCGCAGACAGACTTGCAAAGTGAAATGAACAGATGGTTACATGTTGTCTGTGTTTTCTTGGCCAAGGACACCGTGTTCAGGGCTCTGGGGTCAGTGATGTTAGGGGGAACTCACTGTTTCCCTATTGGTCAGCCAGGTCCTGAGGCTCCTCCAATCTGCCCGTCTCTGATCCTGCCAAGGGAAAAGAGATTGTGTCTCTCATGTCTGGTGGCCACTGGTCCTACAACTAATGTTGCGCTAGTGCTTAAAATGGACCCAGTTTTCTCACGAACATTAAAGGTGCACTCATGATGGAAGGAAATGGAATCTGCAAGCAGCTGCTCCTGAGTGGTCTCTGCCAGGGGCTTCACAGTTGTCCCTGGGTCAAGCTCAAAGTGCCTGGTCTCCTTACACTAAATGTCAGCAGTGTCTGTGGGCATCTTGGCAGCACGGTGCCCTGTCCACCCAACTCTAGAACCACTGGGCTAGCAGAGATGCATAGAAAGGTGTACTTGTTCCAATTTCATAAATCCATTTGACTTTTTAAAATATTCTTTTGGGGCCGGAGGGTTAGCTCAGTGGTTCCAGCACCTGCCTCGCAAGCGCAAGGTCCTGAGTTCGATCCCTGGTAACCACATATAATGCTGGGCGTGGAGACATGCTCACCAACAATCAATGCCGCATCCCACAATGCCGGACGTGGTGGCTCACGCCTGTAATCCCAGCACTCGGGAGGCAGAGATAGGAGGATTGCTGAGTTCGCGGCAGCTTGCCTGGGCACCATAGTGAGCTCAGGGCCAGCCTGAACTACAAAGCAAGACCCTGTCTCAAAAAGCAAAAAAAAAAAAAAAAAAAAAAAAATTCTTTTGCGGGGAAGATTCTATTCACTTCTATATTGAAAGTTAGACTATTGTGCAGTAACAGAGTTCTATCCGTATAATTTATGTTTGCTCTCTACAAACCATTCAGGAACTTAGATCAAGTGTTTATGAGGTTGATATCATTTTCAACTAAAAATCTCACTGTTTAGGAAATTTGTCAGTAAGGTAAAGCTCACTTATTTTGGGTGAAAGGAAAGTTCATGGGCCTAGACAGGGGGTGAGAAGAATGAAGGAGAAGCTTCAGACAGAGCCCACATATCTTGATATATATATATATATATATATATATATATATATATATATATATATAGCTTTTGCACTGAGTTACATCTCCAGTCCTTTGTATTTCTTATTTTGAGGCAGTCCTCTTATTGAGTCACTAAGTTGCCCAGGATAGGTTTAAACTTAGGATTCTCCTGCCTCAACTTTAAGGGGTTGGGCTACCACACACAGCTTTTGTTTGGCTTTTGAGGGGGAGTCTCACTATGTCATCAGGCTAGTCTTAAATGCCTGGGTTCAAGTGATCCTCTCATATCAGCCTCCCAACTACCTGGGACAACAGCCATGGGCTACCATGCTGAGGAAAAGCTCTGTTCTTTATAAATTACACAGTCTCATATATTTTGTTGTAGTACCACAAAACATAGTAAGATGATGACTTCAAAAAGCCCCATCTATTTATTTATTTATTTATTTATTTATTTATTTATTTATTTATTTATTTATTTATTTATTTTTATGCAGAACTGGAGATTGGACTCAGGACCTTGTACTTGATAGGCAGAGAAAAACTCTTTTGTGCTCAATCTCAGTCTACCTGTCTTTCATTCTAAAAGATGTAGGTATCATAGCAAAGTGTGGAAAGAAACACACACATTAATTGCTTAATGCACTTATCTTGGGGTAGAACTATGATCTTTATTTTTGTCCTTTCCTGCTTATCTAAAACTTCCAGAATTTAAAAAATGTGTGTTAATTATGTCAGAAGGTTATTTATGAAAAAATATTTTAAAAGCTATGAGAAAGAGAATACTGGATCAGGCCCTTGCAACCTTTGGTAAACAGGTCTACTCCATCTATCTCTGTCCTGGTCAGAGTGGCCCAGTATTTGTTGCCCTTTCTTCTCCTACTTCTGTATTACTACTTTACTTTAAGACTGTATTTGTTAAATTTCATCATGAAAAGAGAGGAACAGAAATGTAGGGAAACATTAAAATGATGGACTAACAATGAGGGAGTGTGGTGTTCTATGCACATTGCATTAGTTCCTTGGAAAAGCTATAACAAAACGACATCAACTATGTGACTTATAAACAGAAATGTATTTTCTGGATCTGGAAGCTGGATGCCCAACATCAAGGCAGTAGCAGATTCAGTGTCAAAGGAGAGCCTGCTTTCTGGTCTACTGTCTTCAACCGTGCAGCAACTTGAAGCCTACAGGCTTCCCATGCTGGACTGTGGGATTTTGGATATAAAGGATAAACCTTTTTCTTTCTTTCTTCTTTATTTTTTTTAAAAAATAAGAATCTATCTTAAAAGAGAGAAACTTCAAAGCTCTTTTTGACAGTTTCTTTGAGATAATCCAAGTTCTATTCCAGGAAGACAGCAATTGTGACATGAGAATGGTCTTTGGATTTTCTTACCAGGGATCAAACTAGGGACTTTATGCTTGCTAGCCAGGTGCCAGAACCACTGAGCTAAGTCTCTGGCCCCGAATTGCATTATTTTTAATACCACAGGTACTATTCTGTTTTAATGTTAGCTAAATCTTTTCTCATGGGTGTTATTTTTTCAGTATATTTTAGCTAATCTCCCACAGCTTTATTTTTTCCATATGAACACTACTGCCAACTGTACAAATATCATAAAGTATTTGCTGTTTGATTTGGAATGTATTATACCAGTTGGTGAAGTCAGAAAGAACTACCATACCACCACGTGGAGCCATCTCACCTAAAACAAGCATGTGTTCAAGTCGACTTTCCTGTCTTTTAAGACTGCTTAAATTTTAGTTTTGTCTTGTGCAGGACACCGGCCTGCACCAAGCAGGCTTTAGATCGTATCGATTTGGCCTCTGAATTCAGCTATTGATCATGATGACGAGTCACTCCAAGACCTGAGTGTGAACTACTAAGTGACTTTTAGGCTGGTGTTCAGAGCCAGACTTCTCCACGCCAACAGCCACAGCTGAGGTCTCTGTCACCGATGAGGCTGTGGCATCTCTACAGCAAGGAAGCCCCACGGCTGAGGAATCATGACTGTCCAAAGCCATCTCTGAGATCAGACATCAGCTGACACAACGCCAGTGGCTCGTTAGCTACGACCTGCGACAGCACAGGAGCCTCGTTCACCGGGACCTGCGCTTCACGAATAGAATACTGCTCACCTTTCACAGCCTGGCTCATTAGTGGCTCAAGTCTGCTGTCCCCTGCAACTGGCTTCACACACGTCCTGTGCTGTACAGTCATAAATACTGACGATCCAGACCCGTGGTTTTAGCCAGGAGAGAACAAAGATCAATTCCTGGCCCCCAAGTAATAAACTGTCATTCATTATTCTTTATTCCCTGTTCTTTGTATATTATTCTTTTTTTTTTTTTTTTTGGGACAGGGTCTCGCTTTGTAGTTCAGACTGGCCCTGAGCTCACTATGTAGCCCAGGCAAGCCTTGAACTCAGCAATCCTCCTGTCTCTGCCTCCTGAGGGCTGGGATTACAGGCGTGAGCCACCACGCCCGGCACTGTGGTATGTGGTATTGATTGCTGGTGGCATGAGTCTCCAAGCCCAGCATTGTACGTGGTTACCAGGGATCGAACTCAGGACCTTGCACTTTCAAGGCAGGCACTGGATCCACTGAGTTAACCCTCCAGCCCCTTTGTATATTATTCTTACATCTCCTGCTGTCCTCTCATCAGGCAACTAGACATCCCTCAGTCACTGGTCTGGCTCTCAACTCATAGCTTTGTTCTAGGTACTAGGGAATAAACTCAGGTCCTTCCCACAGGTCCTTCCTCCATCTCCTGCTCTTTTTATTTTAAATTTTTTTGGAGACAAAATCTTGCTTTGTAGCCGGGTGTGGTGGCTCACACCTGTAATCCCAGCATGCGGGAGGCAGAGGCAGGAGGATTGCTGAGTTTGAGGCTTGCCTAGGCTCCATAGTGAGCTCAGGGCCAGCCTGAACTACAAAGTGAGACCCTGTCTCAAAAAAAAAAAAAAAATCTTGCTTTGTAGTTCAGGCTGGCCCCGACTTGCTATACAGACTAGGGCAAGCCTTAAACTCAGAAATCCTCCTGCCTCTGCCTCCTGAGTGCTGGGATTATAGGTGTGAATGACCATGCTTGGTTTCATTTTTTTAAACCTTTCTTGTCTATATATTAATTAATTGTCCTTGTGCTGCCGTAATCTGCTCTCAGAAACCTAGAACATAAGTACAGAGGTTCTAGCAACTTTCCTTCCCCCTGTTCATGACAATAAGTGCTAAGTAAATGTTGGCTCCTCGTGCTGTGGTTACCATGATCGCCATGAAGAATGAGGTGATGCTTCTCTCTGAGGTCCTTTCTAGATGTAAATACTGCAATGACATGAAAGGGGGAAATCTCACTCCAGCCGGGAACGGCCTCCAGATCCTGCAGGTTCCAGTCATCCCTGAACTTGCAGGTCCAAGCTGCAGACTCAATCTCTGTGGAAATCCATGCATCCTCCCCCTTTCAGCATCTACCTGGCTCCCCAGGGTGAGGGCAGTGGTGGCACAGACAGGTTCTTTCCATCCTAAATGCCAGTGCTTGACAATGGGACTGATTTGGAGAAAGGCTTTTTGCAGGTATAATTCAGGTAAGGATGTCAAGATGAGATCCAGGGTTATCTAAGTGAACCCCAAACCCAGTCATGGGGAAGCCTAGAAGAGTTAAGATGGGGTGCAAGAGGAAAAGACCACAAGAAGTTCCAAGCAGGAACTGAGGTGGCATATCTACAGGGCAAATAGTGCCAGGAGCCTCCAGTGGAATTGGATGCTTCCTCTAGACACCTGAGCTGCCCCCTTAACTGCCCTGTACAGTGATTTCCCTGGTCTCTCTGGCAAAAGTGCATCACAGAAGCAGGCTATAGTTTTCTCCCTTCTAGATGACAGCCAAAAAAAGAGCCCTCAGATTCAAATTCTCTATGCCGAGAATCAGATCTTCTTTTGTATTAACTGACACTAAATTGGTGCATGGTTCAGACTTAATTGGCACCTCCAGGCACCTTAGCTATTAAAGTTTGCATGTTGAAGGGCCCACAGAGGCCTTTGTGCTAACGGCCACCCCAGGGGGATATCACCAAGAGGCCCAGAACCTTTAAGAGCTGAGGCTTAGTGAGGGCCAGGGAGGCCAGAGAAGCAAAGTCTGAGCTGAACCGGAGTGGGCAGCCCTTGCCCTTTCTCTTCCACTTTGACTTGTTTCCATGGCCTGAGAAGTTTTCTCTGCCACACATACCTACTGTGACGTGCCATTGCCAAAGCCCCAAAGCAGTAAGACAGTAAGGTCTAATCAACCTTGGGCAGGAACCTCAGAAACTGGGAACCATCGCTTCTCGGCCTTTTGGCTAAGATCAAGTGTAGAAACTGGGAACCAGTCTACATCAGTTCTCCTTCATAACATGATTATCTGGCACATTTGCTAAATGAGAAGAAAGCTAATATGGTAAGCAATACACATGTCTGGAAATACTCTGAAAAGGAATCGAGCAGGAACCAAACTGGAGCCCTACCAAAACAGGACAAAACACTTGAGGCAATAATGGAAGACATGAGGTAAAACAATAAAGGCGTTAAGCATATGAGACAAGGGTCATAGTAAATAAATAGCCATAAAAGAAAATTTCGAGTTCCAAGGCAGACATCGGAGATCGGTGACATGATCCAACTTGACACTATCACTAAGACACGCAGTTTAGAACGGAAAATACAAATAGATTGAAAGTGCGAGGACAATTAAGATTCTCTTTATAAGCAGAAAGCAGAGACAGATACCCAGAACTTTAAGCCAAAGAGTGGTCCAAGACACAGAAAAAGGAAATCAAATTTAAAAGGGGACTGCCAGGGGCTGGAGGATTAGCTCAGTGGTTCTGGCACCTGCCTCGCAAGCGCAAGGTCCTGAGTTCAATCCCCAGTAACCACATACAATGCTGGGCGTGGAGACTCACACCCACCAGCAATCAATGCCACCTACCACAGTGCCGGGCATGGTGGCTCACGCACTCGGGAGGCAGAGACAGGAGGATTGCTGAGTTGGAGGCTTGCCTGGGCTACATAGTGAACTCAGAGCCAGCCTGAACTATAAAGTGAGACCCTGTCTCAAAAAAAAAAAAGGGGGGGGGGACTACCAGGCACAGTGGTCCATACCTGTGATTCCAGCCATGTTAAGGGGATGATGGCAGGATAATCCTAAGTTATAATAATAAAATACACACTTACTGGGAGGTCCAAAGCCCTTACTACAATTGGAAGTACCACAAAGTGTGTGTGTGTGTGTAAGTCATCAAGAGATTTAAGTATCATAAGCTAATCTGAAGCCAGTCACTAAGCTTCCAGTTCTGTGAAGAAAAATCCGATGGTATTGAAGAATACACAGTTAAACAATTATAGTAGGTGAATTTTCAATTTTCAACTGAAAATTCAAAAATGAATCTTTTAAGTGGAAAGAAGAGCAATATGAAAATAAAGAAGTGGAAGAAAACTTGAAAGCAGTTACACTCTAGAGATATCCAATGAAGACCATTCAGGACCCAAAAGCAGGACTGTTTTATTCAGTTTGAAATGAAACATTCTTGCAAGGAGAACCATATGTCAGGCTCAGGCTCAGCAAGTTAAGAAAGCCTGAAGTCATACAAAGGAACTTCTCTCTACCACATGGGATGAAAGTAGAGGATACAAACACAACAAACAGTAGGAAGTTAAATATATTGAAGCAAAGCACGGATCAGCCCCTGCACTCCTGGGTTCCAGGGCACCTTGCTCCTGGAATTCCTGGGCTCTTGGACAATTGGCCAACTGGGAACATGGGCTCCTGGGCTCCCTGGCTGCAGGGCTCATGGGCACCTTTCCTCCTAAGCTCCTGAGCTCCAAGGCTACTGGACTCCTGGGATACTTGGCTCCTGTGCTTCTGGACTACCTGGCTCCTGGGCTCATGGGCACTTTGGCTCTCGGAATTTCTGGGTTCCTGGACTCCTGCTTTCAGGACACTTGTGCTCCTGGGCTCCTGACCACCATGATACCATGGCACCTCGGCTCCTTTGCCCAGAACTCCTGGGATCCTGGGCCCATGATTCCTGGGTTCTTTGGCTTCTGAGCAGCTGGTCTTCCTGGCAGTGCACCCCTGGGCACATTGGCTTCTTTAATACATGGGTTTCCTATCTCCTGGGCTCCAGTGTAACTGGGCTCCTGAGCTCCTAGGCTCCTGGGCTCTTACACTTCTGGACTCCATGGCTCCTGGATGCAGAAAAGGAAGGTATCTGGGCTCTGAGGGTCATGTACCCCTGGACTCTTACACTCCTGGGCTCCTAAGCTCCTGCCAAAATTAATGACTAGAGCCACAAAACTAAGTTTCAAACATACCAGACAGCTCACTTGTCCAGGTAGTGAGAAGCACGGAAACTCAGAGTGCAGGAGCCCAAGAGCCAAGGAGCCCAGGGGCCCTGGAACTCAGGAACCCAGAGGCCAGGAGTCCAGAGGCCTTAGAGACTAGGAACAGGGTCCCTAGAGCCCAGGGGTGCAGGGACCCAGAATCCCAGCAGCCCAGGAGCCTGGGAGCCAAGGAGCCAAGGTGCTAGTTTGCTTCCATTCTCTTTCTTTCTTTTTCTTTTTTCTCGCTTGCTTGCATGCATTCCTCCTTTTCTATCTTTTTGTTTCTTTGAGACATTGTGTCTCTATGTACTTCAGGCTAGCCCTGAGCACACTATGTAGCCAAGACAACCCTCAAACACAGCAATCTTCCTGCATCTGCCTCCCCAGTGCTAGAATTGCAGGGGTGCAATTGCACCCATTATTGCGTTATGTGGTACTGGCTGCCTGTGGGCAATCGCCATGTGATGAGTCGCCATGCCCAGTGCCTTTGTATGTGGTTAGCAGGGATCAAAACAGAAACCTTGCATTTGCTAGGTAGGCACTGGTACCACAAAGCTAAATTCCTGGCCCCAGCTCCCACTCTAAATAGGAAAGGTGCTATGAGTTCTTGGGCTCCTTGGTTCCTGAGCTCCTGGACTAATGGGCTCCTGGGTATCTGGGAACCTTCCTCCTGGAATTCCTGGGTTCCTGGACTCTTGACCTCGTGGGCATGTGGGCTCCTGGGCTCATGGGCTCCTAGATTCCAAGGCTTCCTGGCTACTGGGCTCTTTGGCTCCTTGGCTCCTGGGCTCTTGGGCTCCTAGGCCCATGGGTTTCTGGGTACCTTCCTCCTGAAACACTTGGGCTCCTGGACTCTTCACCTACTGGGCACATGGGCTCCTGGGGTCCATCATTCCTGGGCTGTTTAATTTCTGAGCACCTGATCTTTCTGGACGTGGGCACTGGGGAACATTGGCTCTTTTAATACCTGGGCTTCCTGGCCCTGGGACTCCTGAGCACCTGGGCTCCTGAGCTCAGGGGCTCCTAGGCTACTGGGCTGTCACACTTCAGGACTCCATGGCGCCTGGGTGCATAAAACATGGGAATCTGGGCTCCAAGGCACATGTACCACTGGGTTCTTCCTTTCCTGGACTCCTGAGGTCCTTCCAAAAACATTGACTAGAGCCACAAGACTAAAGTTCCCAGATAGCAGAGAGTCTAGGGGCCCAGGGAGTGAGAAACAAGGAGGCCCAGAGCCCAGAAGCCCAAAAGATCTAGAGGCCAGGAGTTCAAGAGCCACAGAGCTCAGGAACCCAGGGCCCAGGAGCCACAGAGACCAGGAGCTTGGGATCCAGAAGATCAGGAACCAGGTAGACTTGGCACCCAGGAAGCCAGGGAGCCAGGAAGCCAGGAGCCCAGGAGCTCAGGAACCAAGGAGCCCAAGAATTAAGAGGACTGTTTGTACTTAGAAAGTGGGAGCTGGAGCCAGGTATTTAGCTGAGTGGTTCCAGTGTCCAGTTAGCAAATGCAATGTCCCTATTTTGATCCCTGTTAACCACATACAATGATACTGGGTGTAGTGACTCACGTAGTGATTGCCCACCAGCAATCAGTACCACATACCACAATGCCAGGTGTCTGGGCTCATTCCTGTAATCCCAGCACTCGGGAGGCTGGGGGGTGGATTGCTGTGTTGGAGGCCTGTCTGAGCTACGTGGTGATGACTGGGCCACAGAGAGCTGGACCGTGAGACCCTGCCTCCAAAGAAAGAAAGGAAGGAAGGAAGAGAAAGAAAGAAAGAAAGAAAGAAAGAAAAAGAAAGAAAGGAAAGAAAGAAAGAAAGAAAGAAAGAAAGAAAGAAAGAAAGAAAGAAAGAAAGAAAGAAAGAAAGAAAGAGAAAGGAAGGAAAGAAGGAAAGGAAGAAGGAAGGAAAGAGGAAAGGATGAAAGAAAGAAGAAAAACTACTGGGCACCTGGCTCCCGGTTTCCTGGGATCCCAGGCGCCTGGGCTCCTGGACTACCTGGTTCCTAGGCTCATGGGCACCTTTGCTCTTGGAAATTCTGGGCTCTTGGACTCCTGCTTTCAGGATAATTGTGCTTCTGGGCTCCAAACACCATGGCTCCATGGCTCCTGAGCTCCTAAGTCCAGAACTCCTGTGTTCTGGCCTCCATTATTCTTGGGCTGTTTGGCTTCTGAGCACCTGGTCTTCCTGGCTGTGGGCACCTGGGCACATTGGCTCCTTTGATACCTGGGCTTCCTGGCTCCTGGGCTTTTAAGCTCCAGGGCTCCTGTGCTCCTGAGTTCTTAGGCTCCTGGGCTCTTACACTTCTGGTCTCCCGGGCTCCAGGGTACAGACAACCAGGGATTCTTTGCTCAAAGAGTCATATACCCCTGGGCTCTTACACTCCTGGGCTCCTGAGCTCTGGAGCTCCTGCCACAATCATTGACTAGATCCACAAAACTAAGGTTTCAATATACCAGATAGCCCAGTGGCCCAGGCAGTAAGAAGGCAGGAGCCCCAGTGCCCTGGAAACCAAGAGCCCCAGAGCCCGGTAGCCCAAGAGCCACAAAGCCCAGGAGCACAGTTGCCCAGGAAGCTAGGGGCCCAGATGCCAGGTGCCTGGGATTTGGGAGCCTGATAGCAAAGAGCCTACAAGCATTCTTTCTCTCTCTCTCTTTCTTTCTTTCTTTCTTTCTTTCTTTCTTTCTTTCTTTCTTTCTTTCTTTCTTTCTTTCTTTCTTTCTTCCTTCCTTCCTTCCTTCCTTCCTTCCTTCCTTCCTTCCTTCCCTCCTTCCTTCCCTCCTTCCTTCCCTCCTTCCTTCCTTCTTCCACTTTGTACTTCAGGGAGGCCACACGCTCATTGTAAAGGCCAGATAAGCCTCAAACACAGCAATCCTCCTGCATCTGCTTCCTGAGTGCTAGGAACTCTGGTGAGCGCCTATATCTGGGATTGTGTCATATGGTACTGATCGCTGGTGGGCAATCACCACCTGTTGAGTCAGCAAGCCCAGTACTATTGTATGTAGTTAGCAGGGTTCGAACTAGGGACATTGCATTTGACAAGCAGGCACTGGAACCACTCAGCTAAATTCCTGACCCCTGCCTCCACTTTCTAAGGACAAAACATCCTCTGAGTTCTTGGGCTCCTTCATTCCTCCCAAGTGCTAGGATTACAGATGTGAGCCACCATGCCTAGCATTGTGATATGTGGTACTGATTGCTAATGGGCATGAGTCACCTCCCCCAGTATTGTTTTTTGTAGTTACTGGAATTGAACCAGGGACCTTGCCCTTGTTAGGCAGGCAGGTTCAGGTACTACTGAGCTAAATCTCTGATCTTTTAAGGAGAGGGGAGAACTGAATTTGTTAAACCTTCTGCTCAAGTAAAGCTGTAGCTTGCTTTTAACTTTGTAAAGTTTGTTACTTCAGTCCAGAGTGCCTACACTTTTGTCACAATTGAGACTGGAATCTGGGAAGACTAGATTTGCTTGAGTTTAGAAGCATCTTGGTTTTTCTCTTTCTTATTTTATTTTATATTATTTTATTTTATTTTATATTTTTTGAGATAGGGTCTCGCTTTGTAGTTGAAGCTGGCCCTGAGCTCACTATGTAGCCCAGGCAAACCTGGAACTCAGTAATCCTCCTGCCTGTTCCTCCCAAGTGCTAGGATTATAGGTGTGAGCCACCATGCCTGGTATTGTTGTCTGTGGTTACCAGCAATTGAACCAGGGCCCTTGTGCTTGCTAGGCTAAATCTCTCGCCCAGAAGTACCTTGGTTTTTAAAAGGGGATTGTTATACTCGCTTCTGTTATAGCTAGAAATCTGTGCACCATTCTAACCAGTGGAACTTGTAGTCTATATGCTATAGTAGCCAAGGAGACCTGTAAGCTTGAAACCGATGAAATGAGACTGAAGTGTAACTATATCCTAACTTCAAGAACATTCTGTAGGGCTGGGGATTTAGCTCCAGTGGTACTGCACCAATTTTGGATGCACAAGAGCCCGAGTTCAATCCCCGTTACCGAAAAGGAAAAAACGAACATTCTCTAACTAGGGCAAAAAAGCCCTGCTTTGGATGTTACCCTTTACTAGACTCTTTTCCAAAAGATCCCAGGATGGTGCACCGGCAGAGTAAGTCTGCACACTTTGCCTCCGAAACTTGAGTTCGTCTTCCATTTTCCTGGGCTGGCAGCGCCAGGTTTTGAGTTGCAACACTTAAACTGTATATACACTGGCCTAGCTGGCGGTTGGTGGTATGTGGTTACCAGGGACCAAACCAGGGACTTTGCGGTTGCTAGCATGTGCTGGAACCACTGAGCTTAATCTTGGCCCTGAAATTACTGATTTAAAAACTCTGTTAGTTGATTTATAGTGTGGAATCTATCTTCTTTTTTGAGACAGGGTCTTGCTTTGTCATTCAGGCTGGCCTTGAACTCACAGCAATCCTGCTGTTTCTGCCTGCTGAGTGCAGGGATTATAGGTGTAAACCACCACACCCAGCATTGTGGTGTATAGTATTGAGTGCTGGGATTACCAGGGTGAACCACCATGCCTCACATTGTGGTATGTGGTACAGGGAGTCAAACACAGGACCTTGCACTTGTGAGGCAGATGCTGGAATCACTGAGCTAAATCCCTGGCCCTGATATCTATTTTCTCAATGGGACACTTTTGAGAGTGAAAGAGGCTCTATTGGCAATTTTGCTGGGAAAAGACAAGGAAGGCAGTGCTGTCAGGCAAACCAGCATATCAGCCACTGAAACTTTAGAAAATAGAATACAAACACATGTTTTACACTTCCACAAGCAGGTTAGATTTGCTTGGCTTAAATTTTGTGCTACAGTCAAGGTTCTGTCATTTCCTTCCATTTACCTGGAGAGACAATAAACAGCAAGTGCTTTGTTAATAAATTACTTTCTGGAAGAGACAGTCAAAAGTCAGAAAAATAAAAAACTAGCCCTACATTTTTATCTGTTTTTCTATGCCAGATTATTTATTGTCAGCATTTGAATTTTGGTGACATGGTAAGGATCAGACCTAATTTTAAGTAAATTCAGAGTTCTCAATTTTCATCTCCAATAGATCAATAGCTTTCCTTTTAAAAGTAAATTGTAAACATTTGCTTTTATGCTTGAAATGTGAACTCAGAGTAGTGTGGTTTACTGAATTAAAGTAGTATTTATTTAAAAATTTTTAAGGAGAATTTTTCTAGTAAAATGTAGACTCAAACATAAAGCCACTTTATGTTCAGTCCAGTGGTATCTTCCCTTGCTCAAACAAAAATGTTTTAAAGGCCTATTAAAGTAAGAAATGTCTTCCAAAAAATAATAATTTTTAAAATTAAAAAGTATAGCAAAAAAAAGTAAAGAAATGTCTTCCAAAACCTCCGAGTACTGTGTTTTGTTTTGCTATAGAAAAATAGAATTTTGGACGGGACTAGTAAGGAACCATTACCTGTTGGGAGTCTATAATTGCACATTTATTGTATACATGCCAGAAATGGACTGGAAGAACACAGACAATTGTATTATAGACTTTAGCTTCTCTCTATATTCCAGCTCTTGCCCTTTTAATTCTTTGCTGTCTTGTTGGAACGTTTAGGTGGCTCAGTGTTCCCCAGGAAGTGATTACAAGTGCATCCCGAGACCAAAGGGTCTACGCGCTTCACAAAGCCTGGGCTCTTCTATGGGACCTGAGTCCTCTGGGGCGTGTCTAAGCCTCAGAAACCCCAGGTAGGTGCCAAAGTGGAAGACCTCTCTGTACTGGTGGGAGCAGACACAGTCCAGGACAGCGGCAGGGCAGAGACTCGCAGGGTGCGCATGCGCGGCGAGGGGGCGGGGTCAGGGCGGGGCCGCGCAGCGTCTGAAGCCGAGAGCAAGGCATTGGCGGCGGCGGCGGCGGCAGTGGCACTGGCGGGGTACGGGTTGTGCGCGGGCGTCGGGTTCGCGGCCCAGGTCGGGGCGGAAGGACCAAAGCCTAAGGCCAGGCCTGCAGCCGGAGACTTCGAGGCGGGAGAGCTACGCTGCTGTAGCGGGCCTAGCGCGCGGCCAAGGGTCGGAGGAAGGGGCGCCGCGGGCCGGTGCGCCAGGCAGGTAGGTGGGCAGGGCCAGGCAGGCCGGGCCTCGCCAAACCCCGCGGGACAGCGGATGGGCACCGGGCAGGCCGGCGCGGTCAGGACCTGCTGGGCCTGCGGGGCAAGCGCCCACGGTCGTCATGGAAATGCACAGCCCAGCGGTTCGCCGCCGTG
Source organism: Thryonomys swinderianus (assembly GCA_004025085.1). Lineage (NCBI taxonomy): Eukaryota > Metazoa > Chordata > Mammalia > Rodentia > Thryonomyidae > Thryonomys > Thryonomys swinderianus. The sequence goes on from PVIC010035841.1 coordinate 16,484, forward strand.
GCGTCACTGCAGGTCCCTGGGGACGACCCGGTGCCTCGGGCGCCGCAGGCCTTGCCGATTCGCGGTGTAGTCACAAGCGGATGCAAACCTATATGCACTTCAGGGTGGACATTTGGGCGCCGTCCTCGCGACTCCTTCCTTTACTGCCGGCCCCTACTCCTGACCACATGCTTCGCATCTTTGCTTTTTTACGCTGTTTCTCTCCAGCATTGCCCGGTAGGGAAGGCAGGCCGGAGAGATTTGCAGGGATCCGTGGTCGCCTCTGGAAACCCAGTGATGAAAGTGTATGTCAGGGAAGCCGGAGACGCTCAAAATGCCAAACATAAATTTATACCTTTGTGGGCCAAGGAAGCTCGAGGTCGACGGGCTCGGCTTCCTCGCCGCCCCTTGCCGCCTGCCCTCTGACATTACATAAGGCTGGGCTGCTCCTCCTTCTCCTCCCCCTCCTCCTCCCAGAGTTGACAGATATGAAAATCCTCCTCTGGGTGAGAAGGAAGTGCAGGCCATTCATTGTAAAGCCCATCCTCATGTCTTTTTCTTGCACTGAGTGTTTTGTGTTGGGAAAGTGCCTAAAGTACAGTGTGATTTGTCACCTGCCTTTTTGGGCATCTGAACCACGGGATGGAGGGTTGGGTGGGGGTGGTATATTGCAGTGGAATCCTATGTGGTTCCTCCCCAGTCACAGTGTGTCCCGCGGACCTTGGGCACCTTGGTGGAGATAGGGACAGAACAGACCGCCCTGGGTGTGAATTCTGGCCCTGCTCTTCACAGCTCTAAAAAGTGAGAACAAGATTATTGGCTGAGTTTGAAGTCCAGATGCTGTTGGGATCTAATCGCTATAGGCTATCCTCCCATGAAGTCTTGTTTTTGTTTGATTGTCTTCAATAGGAATTTTGTTCTTTGGATCTAGGCTGGGAGCTTTAATTTGGAGGTTCTTTGCCAAAATGTTTACTCCTGGAAGGTAAGTTTATTGGTTTCTCTGAAGAGAGCTGAAAAGTGGTGCACATGTGAGGTCAACATGGGGGTTGTGTAGGAGGGGTGGTGTTGGTGGAATCACGATGCTGTCCCCAGAGGAGCGTTGCAACCTCATAAGGCCTGGTTCCCTGCAATGTCTTGTAAACATGCTCCGTAGTAACAAGCCAGAGTTCCAGGGAGGCTTTGACTTACAGACAGGTCTTAAAGGAGTGGGTGATCGATCCATTGAGAAAGGAGGGGTGCATTGTTTTCCAGCTACACAACGGAATTAGTTGTACTCATCTGTTTACCTAGTCGGTTACTTTCCCTTCCATCTCAGTGTTTATCTGCTTAGGTAAGCCAGGTAGACTCAGAGCCCAAGTAAGACACTAGTTTATCCTGTTGTTTTTGGAAAGTGGGTATTTTGTAGTATTGCTGTTAAGTTGGATAGACAAAACTTGTGAAAGCCAGGGATTTAGCTCAGTGGTACCGTGCCTACCTTGCAAGCACAAGGGCCTGAGTTCTCTCCCTGGTACTGCCAAAAAAAAAAAAAAAAAAAAACCCAAAACAACAACAACAACAACAAAAATGTTAAGGAAATAATATACACGAGAACTTTCTCTAGATGGCGTAACACCAGAAATGGCCCCTCTGTGGTGAAGAACTGTTGATCCTGCCAGTCCCTGTAGCCAGGCGACTACCTGGGAGCATCCTCAGCCAGCATTTTTGTGAATGTGCCCTAGAAATGGACCTACAAGGCCCTGAGTGACCAACTAACCCTCACCCACACCCCAGGGCTTAGCATCTCAAGGTTTCTGTAAGGCAGTGTGGAGGTGGAGGCTTTCCACCAAGACTGTTTTTTTTTTCTTCCTATTTTAACTTCTTAATGGAAAACTTCTCTTTAGCCCACATATTCAAGAAAAGTTCCCATGGCATCATCAGCTACTCATGGTGTCAGGAGGTTTTGACTTTCACTAAGGAAAAAAATAGCACAGATCTGCAGTGAAGGAGGCTTCCTTCTGTTGGTGCTGCTTTTGTAGAACTTGATTAATGAGCTGGTCTTAGAGATCTTTCAACACAGTTTTTTCCCCCATTGTCCTGGAGCAAAGCTCCGTGGGGAGACACATTGACTCCCTTGTAGGCTTGCTTCATTTTGATGGTGAGCTTTTAAGGAAATACCCATTGTGAACCTAATCCTTAGGAATTTACCTGGTGCACACCTTGCTGCCTTAATTACTGTATTTGGATAAGTTTTCAGACTCTTGCAGAAAAGCAGCAAGAATAAAGCCTTATTAGATTTTCTTTATGCAGGTTCTCCTGATAATGAAGATTTTGTTCTATATTTTTATTTTT
>PVIC010035842.1:0-18842 GCA_004025085.1 Thryonomys swinderianus
GAAGGGAAGCTGCTAGTGCTGGCTTAGTGAGGAAGAGGTAGGCATGGTACGGGCACCTTCCAGACGCTCCAGGGAAGAGTCCCAGGCTTCTGACTGTAGCTGCTGCCTTATGCAGCTTACAGCTGGAAGACGCTGGCACTATTTCCTCCCGCTGCTGCTGTCTTCAATGCTGTGCACCACGATTGATGTGAGATGACTCTACTGAGGCTGCTTCTTTCTCTCACTAATCTGATAATGTACTCGGATACCTCAGGTGGCCAAGCTTTTTAGGTCATTGCCCTTGCTGCCTACATCCTGCGAACCAGTGGACTCAGGGAAGGGGAGGAAGTTGTTTTTGAGACCTGTGAGGACGGATGTTCTGGAAAACCCTTTCTTGATAAGATGGCGGACTTGTGAAAGTCGTACAGACAAGATTGATCTCATACACCATGAGCAGGAGCAGAGAAATCCATTTGCACATTTGTATTTTGCAAAGCTGTCCTTGGGGTCTGTGCCTTGTGACCTAGTTACAGTGAATCCCATGTTTCTGCCCGGTCCTCTCTGGATGGCTAGTAATGAAATTACGTTTCTGGGACCCATTATAGATAAAATGAACTACAAATTGCGTGTCAGAGTGCATCTTGTAATGGTAGAAGTCCTATCCCTCAGATGTCAGACAACCATCAAAGCATATTTTATTTTTTTCTTTAAACTCACTTGGCTCGGTATCTTCATTTATACTGTTGCTTCTTTGATTATGGTCGCCCTTTAATGGGTAGCATTAAAGGGATGAGGGAAAAAGCTCCTGCCAAATGTGTCCCACTGCAATTTTTGACAGACGCTCTGATATGAGCTGCTGTCATAATGGACAAGAAGGGAGAGAGCTCCAAAAGGATATTAGAGTTCAGATTTGGTTCAAGAGGTATCATTAGTCACATGTGAGAAATACTAACATTGCCATTAATTCCGAAGGATTTCCCAAATTTATGTGAATTTCTACACTTGATACTACAGTAGAAATGCAATGAGCAGTGAGGCTTGAAAGAAGAAAAAAAGTGAATGAAAGATATCTAAGTCTTTCAGGGTGTCTACTGAATGTCAGGTGCATGTTATTTCTTACATCTATGGATTATCCAGTCTAATGAAGTCACCTCAGCAATCACAAGATAGACATCATTACCCCCATTTCACCCATGAAGAAACAGAGGCACAGATAGAAACAAAGGTCCTGCCCATAGTAAATATTAGTCTGTGGGGTTCACTGATGGAAAAGCCACCCTGAGATTAATGTGGGCTCCTGACCAAAATGTATCCCTTGAGAATGAGTGTTTTAGAGAAACACTGATCACATCAGTAAAATCTCCAGAGATCAGTCATTAAAAGGCAGGGACAGTGAGGTGCACTGAAGCAAAAGTACAGTTAGTAAACTCTACTTGGCCCTTGAGCTGACAAAAATTGAGAAGATTAGCATGCCCTCTGGACCTAATGACTCATATCTCTACAAAGGACTGGCTGAGAACCGGGCAGTCTGAGGAAGGCTCTCCCAGGACCCTCTCCCGGGGCTGCTTCTGAAGTAGAATAGAATGGTTTCACCTTGTTCTTCGCTAACTCTCCTTTAGCAAAGACAGAATTTGTAGTGGATGGGGAAATGAAAGGGTAAGTTACGAACATCCTCCTGGATATGAGGGATAGAGTCAGGTTTCAAAAGCCATTAAATTTTCACCAAAGATGCGGAGAAAGTGAAGGGCCTAATGTTGAATTATTATTATTTTTAAATCTCTGTTCTCATTCTTTATGCTCTTAAGAAAAAGTTGGGTCAATGCCCTTAAAAGTAGAGGGAATAGAAAAAAGTGCAATGAAATACCCAGACAAATAAATAAAACATATGAGAAATATAAATGGTGCTCTCTAAGCAATGGGAAACCCAAACGGCCCTCGTTGTTTGGAGATTTTTATGTCCGAATATCTCAGATGCCCTGTTGCCTTATTCACACTGCTAAGGGAGAAAGGCGGCCCTGACCATCAGCACCCATCATTAAATCATTACAGAAACATCACTGTTAAGGAGACAGAGCTTAAAATATACACACACAACAAAACACACACATACATATATGCCTGTAAAACATTATACAGTTCTATTTTTAGCAGAACTCTGGGTATGCAGATACTTTTGGTGCTGCCTGAACAATACACAAAACCTTCAAAGCTGCAATTTTAAGGAAGTAAATACAAACACACATATTTTACTATTTATTACAACTTCCAATGAAATCATTATTTGAGGACCTGGATCAAGGGCAGGTTGAACATGGGTTTAGGGGACCAGATGAGTTAGAATAAGATGGATTTCCTTTACACTAATGCTACAATTAGGAATGCTTAACTGACCACTGCCTGGATGCCTATTGATCACACAAGCATTAGGGAAAATTCTGATCAGGAATGTGCCCATCTTCCTTGCAACTCTATACTATTTCTGCAATTTATCCTATGCTATGTAGATAGATGATGCATGTAAAGTTGGCTGAATCAATTCATCCAGTGCCAATCTCCACCAAACTTTCTATAATGTGTGTTAAGTCAAAGCAAGGATGGATGGCAGAAATCTACCTTCAGAGAGCTCAAGAAGATAGGCCTTCAGAGAGTGCTGTCATTCAAAGAACAAAGCAAAACAAAACAATTAGCATCTTCTTGTATCTTAGACTTGTGAAGCAAATACTATGCTTACATTGGGAAATATCACAATGACACGTGTCCTCAGTATTTTTTTCTTTTTATTGGTACATTGTATTGGTACATTTTAAATATATATACATATATATGTGCATATATATACACATCACAATTATATATACACACATTTATATATACACATCACAGTTATATATACACACATAATATATACATCACAATTATATATATATACACACATATATATACACATCATAATTACCCTCCACATTGAGAATTTGTATCAGTATATGACACAATTTAATTCTCATTTTTCCCCCTCCCCTCCCCACCTTACCCTATATACACAAGCATTGTTTCCTTTTTTTATCATCAATTATTTTTCTTCATTATTTTTATTTTTGTTAATTGAATTTTCTTTTCTTGAGATAGGGTCTTGCTTTGTAGTTCAGGCTGGCCCTGAGCTCACAATGTAGCCCAGACTAGCCTCAAACTCAGCAGTCCTCCTGCCTCTGCCTCACAAATGCTGGGATTACAGGCATGAGCCACCACACCCAGCATTGTGGTATGTGGTACTGATTGCTGGTGGGCGTGAGTCACCGTGCTTTGCATTGTGCTATATGGTTACTGGGGATCAAACTCTAGAGGCACCAGAACTACTGAGCTAAATCCCCAGACCTTTAATTGAATTCTTTATGGTACATTTTACAGATAGCTCACAATCACACTCAACATTGGGCAATTTGTACTAGTATATGACAGGAGTTAATTCTCATTTTTACTCATACCCTTACCCACTCCACAACCTCCTACCCCCTATATACATAACCTTCCTTTTTCTTTTCAAACCATATTTATTCTTTCCCCTCATTACTTTCCCCTACCATTTTCCCTTTGAATATTTCCTATTTCACAAAATCTATCATACATTCTGGAATTCATTTACATCTACAGGTTCTCATACCAGAGAAAAGATATGGTATTTACATATCCGTGGCCTATTTATTTCACTTATTAGTGTGTCTTCAAGGTGCGTCCATTTGCCCATAAATGACTCAAACTTGTCTTTATGGTAGAGTAATACTCCATTTCTTTTAAAAAAGCATAATTTCTTTATCCAGTCTCCAGGTGATGGGCATCTGGGTTGTTTCCAAGATTGGGTATCACAAACAGAGCTGCTGTGAACATGGGTGCACATATGTCTTTACAATAAGATTCTTTTACTTCTTCTGAGTATATTCCTAGCAGGGCCAAATGGGACCTGTAATCGCAGTTTTCAGAGGAATCTCCAGTTTTTTTTTTCTTTTCTGAATAAACATTCTCTGGTAATTTAGATAAAATGGGACTGTATAAATTAGTGTGGTTTACAAAGAATTTTACATACCTAACACAGGGCAGCCCACATTCCTGAGGGAAACATACCGACCTTTACTATGACTCCTGCATGATTATCTCTAAGGGGCACATCACTGCTTCAGATTGGCATAGACCGGACAGAAATTTAGCTCAACACTGGTTTTGAAAACCCAGTTCCACATTTAACTAAATGATGGAACTAAAATCTTATTTTTTTTTCCTTTAGGAAACTCCTACACCTCTACATCCCTAGCATCATATTTAAAAGAATACTTCATCCATGTATTCATTCATTCACTCATTCATTTCCCTATTTGTTCACACACTTTACTGAGTCCATTCTGTCACTGCTTTTTGAAGGTGGAGTCATTGCATCTACAGCAGTGAGGCATTTACAACAAGAAAATCTAGAAGAGAATAAAATGATACATTTAAAGAATGAGTTTCACTGCCCCATTTGGCATAAAGAGAGGACACATTTTGATAGACAGCTTTGTCTCTCACGGTGGCAGATGTCAGCAGCGTCCTCCAAACACTCTGAAGTTCTACATAAAATTTCTAAGTAGTGAGTCTTCTTGTTTGAAAAAAAAATATGCTGTGAAACTTGCAGAAAGATTCTCAAATGTATCCTTTATATCCACTGGCTATTCTACTATTCTTATTGCTTTTCAAAATCAAACAATGATAGCACAAGGTCTGCAAGTATTACTTTTTCTTTTTGATATCCTGGAGGAAAACCTTTTAGTCGAAAGTTGAGAGTATATTTTAAATGCCTTTAAGCAAACAAAAACAAACAAAAGTTGGAAAATGAGTTATGCTTTGGAATTTTGGATCCTTTCCCCAAGTGAAAATCCACTAGTGGTAAAGATGGAAGCAGTGGAGGAAGTAGAAGACTGGGCCGAGATGACATCTGTGCACCACTGTCCCACACAACCCTGGAGGCTCCGTTTCTGTCACGAGCTGTTTACTGGGATGAACAGAGAAGCCGTGCAGGGCCCAGCTTGTAAGGACATCCAGCTTAATTAGCCTATGTCTGACCTTAGGATTGTTGTCTGAGTATTATCATGAGGGCCATTCTGAGGTCCCCTGTGCAAAGGCTTCTGGCCAGCGCTGTAATGTTATTAATGCTAAAATGTGGAGAGAATATCTGTAGAAAAATCCATTCACCTATCATTGTTCCAGGAAATTATGTTTCTGCTTTGAAAAATGTTACTGTTCATGCACATATTCTTTGCTTTTCTATCCCTTGGGTGCCACATACTTGATGTGAGGCTTTTTTCTCTTCCTTTTTGGCAATTAGAGTGCAAAGGTGCCCATGAGGACTGAAGGTTTGGCAGAATTTTACTAGTGAGCACAGGGGTGCCTACTGCTGGCAGGCAGCACCACAACTTATTTTGAAAACATTCATTTGGGCTAAGAATGATAAATCTGTATTTATCTTCTTAAAATGCTCCCAAAGGGGAAGAAAAAGGAAAAGCAAGCCTTGATTTGGAAAGCATAGAGACTAGAGAAAAGAAGAAGGCTAAAATCTGCTTTTCCCAATAATTTATCTTCTTTGATACTTCCCAGTGGGCATTGGGTACATTTCCAGTCTGTGTTTTGAAAGATAAAATGAATATTTTATTTAACCAGCTGTATTCCAGAATATGTAACCATCCTGAGTCTCATTGTTAAAAGCCAAGAGAATTTGCTTTTTCCATCGTGTATTAGACAGAAGAAAGTGTTTTCCAAGTAAGAAATGGTGATAACCATCCCTGGGTATTAGCATAACTGGCACTTTCAATAGCTTTACAGTGTCTCCATCCATTCTTTCTAGTTAAGCTACTCACGGTGTCTAAGAGGCTATACTTCTGTTGGGGATTTACTTCAGTAGTTCCAGTAACTGCCTCACAAGTGCAAGGCCCTGAGTTCGATCTCCAATACCAAAACAAATTAAAAAAAAGAAAAAAGAAAAAAATGTTATATTTCTTAGCACAGACCACCGCTTTTTATTGTCTAAATATAAAGTAACAAACAAACAAAAAAACAGGAATGTATAAGGGATTCTTAGACATGTTATGAGCTAGTAACTGAATTTTCCTTCATGTGGATAAATTAGAGTTGAGAATGAGTCTATTTATAATGCAATCATATTTTAATGATTGTATAAATAAATGTTTTTCACTATGACTTAAAAATATAGTATTCTAAATTATTCTTTCTTAAAAACTCATTGTTTTGTTATCTTATTCAATATTTATCCATCTGATATGCATATAAATCAATGGGAGTTCTTGTTAAAACTTCAAATTCTGCTTTGAGAGGCCTGGTATGGCCTAAAAATCTACATTTCTATCCAGTTCCCAGGAAATACCAGCACAGATGACATTGTAGCAAAGGTCCTCATCCCTCTACTTGCGTTATTGCCTTGCAGCAATAGGCACAAAATTAACACTGAGCAAGAGGAGGATAGAAAAGTGCCAAACATGATTTATTTTCAAAAAGGAAGCCAGAATGTTGATAGGAATACAGACAGTAAAGGCCAGGAGCTTTGAGTTAGGAACAAGGATTACACTGGCTGTAGGACTAGAGATGATCTATGCTGCTAATAACTATTAAGAGTATGATTATTAATACTCATGCAATAGGATAGACATGTCTATGCATAAGGAATGGGAAAGCTGTGAGAAAATAACATCAATTTTATAGCACAGCTGATCATTATTCAGGAAATCCCGCCCACTGCTCTGAGGAGACCCTAACATAAGCACAAAACAGTATATGGAACTTGTTTGGGAAACAGAATGTGAAGACCTGGAGGGTTTTATTTGCAGACACAGCACACACTGGTGGTTTACCGGTGGCTATCTTTATCAGTGACCCTAGTGCAGGATGGATGTTAGTGTGCCTGCCATTTCCCCCCACCCCTCTTTTCCCATCAGCCAAAACACAAAGATAATATAAAACCAAAGAAACAGTTCAACTAAATTGAAGACATATGACCTCTGTGATACCAAATATCACCATTTATTTTAAAACAATGCAACTATTTTGGTCTGTAGTGAAAGCTCCACAAATATTTCATGAGTCTGTTCTGCAGGTATCTATGTTATTTTGCAGTTACAGCAGGCGGACTCCAAGACAGGCCTGGCGATCCCTACCACCTAGGACTTGTCTACTTATGTAATACCCCGCCACATTCTTTGAAGCTGTTGAGGCCTGAGCTTGAGCTGGTCTAGAGAGGGAAACCGTGACGGCACAGACCTGTAGCCAGGAAAGCAAGGCCAGAATCCCTGGAAATTAGCCAATGGCGAGAAAGCGTTACCTTTTGACTGAGACCAAACACCGTGAAAAATTTCTAGATACTCTCAAGATTTAGAACACACAGTAGAGCCCTAAAAGGCTGAAAGATAGACATAAAATTAGTTATATTACTAGATTTCATATTTTTTCATTGAACAAAAGCAATAAAATGTGACAAAGAGGGGAAAGAATGGATTTTGATTCAGCTTAGTTGGTTTTCCTCACTTTTTATCTGACTGGGATCTTCTCACAAAATGGAAGGCATGTGTATGGCAGAGCCCTTATATGGATTTAACTTATTCAAAATGTTCTGTAAAAACAAAGTTATTCATTATTTCATGACATTTTCAGTGGGTCAGGAAATGCCAATATATGTCACATAGCAAGATTCCTTTGGTCAAAACATCTGTTAAAGTTTTGAAAATGTGAAGAGATGTATATGTTACTCACAATAAAAAAAAGTATTATATGGTACTTTAGAATGGATACTTCACTAAGTATTGACTTTGGTAATCATATAGTAGTAAAATTTGGTATATCCATCAATCTATTAAGGCAGGTGCCCCTCCCCCTTGAGGGTACTGGGGATCAGATTCAGGACTTTGTACTTACAAGGTAGGAACAGTCTCCAACCCCATAAATCTATTGAGAGTCAGTTTTCATGTAAGTAAAATGAGACTATAAAAGAACTTTGAAAGGGAGTTATGATGGTTCATGCCTGTAATCCCTGCACTCTGGAAGCCTGAAGTGGAAGGATTGCAAGTTCAAGTCCAGCCTTGACTGTTTAGTAACTTAGCAAGAACTTGCCTCAAAACAGAAATAAACACTCTGTAAGTTCTTGACAAATTCCAACACCCTATGAGACCATCTCCACTAGGCCATAGATCGTCAAATCACAGAGCCTCCATATATAACTGTAAGAGAAGCATGGCCTTGATCTTCCCCTATTGAGGCCTATGGCCTCAACACTTAAAGTATGTTGAGTTTAAGGATTGAAAATAGCCTGGCATAAGAAAGATTCACAGGTGATAAAAGGGGACAAAAAATAAAACACTTTTTCTTAAGTCAATAGTACGAGTTTGTGTCAAGAGTTCCTGTTACTAAGGACAGTCTGAAAATTTCAAGTGACTTGCACTTAAAAGCGTATACTGCTGTTTCATCCAAGTAAGTGAAATGGATCCAAAGATGAAAGTCTCATTTTTAATACTGTCACAAATCCAAATTAAGGAGAGGTGTCTGCAAAAGCCTTTGATTATAGATCATAAAATCTTCAGTTTATATCAGATGCTGTAAAATTGCTCAGTAACAAATGAAATGCCTACGCACTAAATATATCTTTTAAGCACCTTGCAGTTCAGGAACGTTTATCTCTGGGATACAATAGTATTTCTACAGGTCACAGGTACAAGGTCAGAAATGCTGGTTCTGCTGTTTGGGAATGTAACACTTAATGGCCCATTATTTGAAAGCATAGAGAAGAAGGTTCGAGCAAATACACAGACTGTATTTCATGTGGAAACTTCAGAAGCCAACAGACCAGCCATATTTAGAAATAATGATAGACCGGACCCAGCATGTGCACATATGGCTCAAAAACCACAGAGACTCACCAGGATTCAGCCGTGTAACAATAGCTTGCATCTGTGTAGTGTTTTGTAGTGCTTCAAAGAACTGTCTCATACAGTATCTCATTTGATCTTCACAGCAACATTGTGAAGTAGGCAAGGCAGGAATTGTGTTCCCCATTTTATAGCACAGGAAGCTCGACTTAGAGAGGTTAAGTGACTTGGCCAAGGTCATTCAGATGCCATGCAACAGAAGCATGGGATTTAAATATCTAACTGATGCCTTCGGGTCCAGTAATTGTTGCATTACAACAAGCAAACAATATCTATTCAGCTGCACCGATAGGCATTTTTGGTTCTAAAAGTCTATGCTGTGAAAAAGCAAAAGACAGAACAGACATTTGGAAAAATGGTCTTTATCGTCCTTTCCGTTTTCAAATCCCTAGAGGTGAAACAGGGATATTTCAACAATGACAATAGCAGAGACTCACGGTTGGATGGTCACTGTGAGACGTTTCTCCAGGACCGTGTTTGGATAAGTAAGGAGGAGAAGGCGCAGAATACTGGTGGATGTTAAAATGGAAGGGTGAGAGGCCAGAGAAAAGGGGCGAACACACAGTCAGTGGAAACTGAAGTGCTGAAAACATCCTTCCGCATCTTGTCTTCTAATCAAGCAAGCACTTGCCTTGCTTTCTCCATTCCTTTTTTTCCCCAGCAGTTTATCAGCTGGTGAAATCTGTGTGTTGCTTCTGACTCGTTCTTAGCTGTTAGGAAATCTAAAACCTGCTTCACTACCATCAGGCAAGTGAGTTACAGTTTCCCTGTCCCTCCTCCCCCTCCAAACGTCCAGTCCCACATCTTACTCCCTCAGAGTCCTCTTTTGCATTCTGCTCAAGAAATGAGCCAATTGCTCTATGTATGTGTACGTGGAAGCTGAGTCCTCTAGGCTATGCCCTGTCATCCAGACCAGAAACGTGGAATGTAAGCCATCCTGACTCCCTTATACTCATTCCCACGGCCCGACTGTGACTAGACGGCAGAGGCCGCTGCCCTCCCGCCCTGCCCCGTGACTGAGGTCTTAAATGTCCTTCGTTACACTGTGCTTTAGACAGTTGGTGATGACAAGGGGGAGGAGTTAAGGGAAATTAGATCCACTTCATCTTTCGCACTCACAGGTGTTATAGGTGGAGAAGGCTAGGAATCTTTTCTTTAAATCCTTTCCCACCAATTCAGATAACCCAGCTGACCTAGAAGGCAGGAGCAGTTGGAGGCTTCCCTCTACTTCTCTTAGCCTCATTTTCATCTGTCTCACATGAGCACATTCAGAAGCACTGAAAGAACACTTTGCAAGCCATGAGTGAGTGACACTGATGCTTCCAAGATCTTACATGTAAAGAACGTAAGAAATGGTAATACAGGGTGGGAAGCAAGAGGGATGCTTAACTATTTCAATCCGTGACGTGTGCCTAAATAGCAGTCATTTTGGTTTGTTTTTGTTTTTTTCAGATAGAGAAAAATCTGTCAAATTTTGTTTCAGAACCTCAAGGGAGTCTCCATAGTCTGGAGACTCCGGCCGTACCTTGTTTCCTCTGCACGGCAAAAGCTTGCGTCTGTCTCTCCGCCTGCCTCAGTCTTGGGTTCACCGAGAAAGCTCCAGACTGTGGGAAAGTTCGGTGGAGATAACGGGTCAGGGACTCCAAATTTCACCTTGCAGCCAGGATGGCAGTTGGCAAATGCATTCTCCGAGGGCAGTAGAGATAGAATCAGCCCTCCGTGTGTGTGTGCTGTGGCGGGGAGGCCTGGCCGTTCTCCTGCCAAGGCCCTTCGCACTACAGCTCCAAGCGGATGCTATCGGTGAGCAGCTCACTCCTCCTGCTCGGTGAGGGGCTTCTCACTGAGGTGGGAGGGAGCGCCGCCTCAAATGCAGGGAACAGAAGTCACAGAAGGAAACACTCTGCATTACAGAGAGGAAATCTCATCCGAAGGAAGCCATAGAAGAACTCGGCATTCTGCTTTGGGCCGTGACTCGTGGGAAGCCGGGAGGAAAGAGAGGTGTGGGGCTTGCACGGCTGGGCCTTGAAGCCGAACTTCCAGCGGAAGCTGGGAACGAGCAAGAGAGGGCAGTGTTGATACGTGGAAAACAAGCGAGCAGGAGAGCAGGCAGCGCGGCGAGACAGTTTTTGTTCAAGATTTATGAATTCTTATTGTTGTTTGTCTCACCCCCAAACTATACTCCCCCACATATACATTTCTCTTAGAAGTTTCGTCTGACCCCCTTCAAATAAGAAACCTGAAAAGGAACATCCCACTGGAGTCCTAGTGAAGATTTAACAGGGATGACGGAGAGTGGGAGACAAACCAGAACGGGGAAAGGAAAGAAAAACATGATAAATTACTTGTAACTAAATGAAATCATTTCAATCAAAAGCATTTTTTTAAAAATGAATGAACTTGCTTCTATGCTTGATTCCAGCTTTAGCAAGAAGATCAAAGAGATTTATGACCTGTGTCTCTTCAAGCTTGATGCCAGAAACGAACATGTTCTCATTAATAGTCATTTTCTCGTCAAAAGGAGGCTTTTATGCAGACAATGTGCATTGCCTTCATGGCTTTCTTGTTGGCAAATTTTTTTTCTTAGAAGTGGATGGCATGTCTTAGGGGATGATGTGTTATATGTGCATTTGTGTGTGAATTAGGAGAGGGGATTCAATTGCTTTTATGTTTCAAAGAGTCCAAACATATGTGGACTTTATATCCAACTTTCACAACACTGCCTATTTGTTGAGATGGGAGATTCCTTGAAATGGTGAGAGGCCCAACGGACAAAGGTAAATCTCTGGCTGTGTGGATTTTCCAAGTCTGATGATGATAGGAGGGGATGAAATTTCCTCCGGAGTTGAAAGCTTGCACATATTAGTATGTCTAGCTTCATTCTGGGACTCCACAGGGACACTATTGTGGAGACTTAAACAATTATCTGCTGAATTTGAGCAATGAACTTCAAAAGCTGAATGATGGCAGAATAAGATAAATAAGTACAAATTTCCCTTCCCCTCTCAGGAACAGGATGTTTTGTTCCTCTTCACTGAGTGGTTTCTGTTTGCTTGTTTGTGGAGTGCACCAGCCCCAGCCTGTGTTTGAGTACATATTTAGAGACACAAAGAAATTATCAAATACGAATGACTGAAAATTCAATTAAATAACCAGCTTAATGTGTGTTTTTTATTCACAAAATTCACCATCAGAGCCAACATGTGAGATGCTATATAACCACCAATAAGTAATGACATATATTTGGGAAATGTTTTCAGTGTGAATTAAAACTAAGATGATACCAAGTCATCTTATCATGTTGGGCTTCCATTTACTGCAGGGTGAGTTGTAAACCACCCACCTCACGTGCAAAGATGAGCCTTCTGCTCACTGGGGTTTTTTAATGTTACATTTCCAGAGACAGCTCTCTTTCAAGCTAAGTGTTTTCTTCCTCTCTTTTCTGGACTTTCATGACATTCTGCACTCCTAATTCTCTTCATGCTTTTCCAACCACTTAGATTCAGCTTCTATACATCTTTCTCTCTTTCCCTAGTATCTAGTATTAGTTGTGGGCGTCTGTGTTATCTCATTACCATGACATTTAATGACATATCTCCCATATTCCATTTCAACTCTGGCTACTACTTTTGGTTCTCAGTTACTTACCGAGTATCACCACTTGAATGGTTCATAGACATCTCAAACTAAAGATGATGCAAATGATATTCTTATTTGTCCTTTTCCCAAACTCTTTCCTAGAAAAAGTTACTACACAACAGCCACATGGTAAATTTGATTCTTCTTTCTCTTACCAACCAGCCTTATCTATCTGGACTAAATTAACATATGCAGACATGTGCTTGTGCATATATGCAGTCATATGTTCTGGATAAATACGTTTTTACCATTTTCATTGCTATAATCCTATTGCATCCTAACATCTCTCAAGGTTCCTATTTTCCCTATTTGCATTTTAAACTCTCCAATCCAATCATCATACGATAATCAAAATAATCTTTTTAAATACTTACATTCCTCCTCAAAATTCTATATTTCCCCCTTCCTTATAAATAACACTTCACTGGCATACAATGGCTCCAACTCCCTTGGTTCCCTTAACAAACTCACCTTGTCTTTCTGTCTCTTGCTTACCCTGCTGTATCGCACAAGCTTCCTAGTAATGCATTTGCTCAGTTCTCTTCTAATTCAGTGTCATCATGCGCTCTTTCCTTTTCCTTTCACAGGAAAGAAAACTTGGCCTTACAGATTGACATGTCACTTCTGCACAGACACTTCTGGCCATGATACATCACAAATTCTGCCCTTGTTCTTTAGTACTGTATCCTGTTTTGCCTGTTAGCACAATCCAGGGGAACTGAAAACACGTTGGTTCTACCCATCAAGTACCCACTCGATGTTAAGCATCACCTGCCATGTATCCCTGATTTAATAAATCTATACTGAAGGAACTAGTGTTAAAAGGGGAGAAGGAAGAAAACTTTTATGACCTGTAAAGTTGCTATGTTAAGAGATAAAACTTGAAAGGGGTAAGTTCCTCTAATAACCTAGAACTACCTCAATATGTAAATGCTTCTTTCTCTCTCAGGTCAGAGAATATTGGTAATTTTGAGCAAACAAAGAACATTTGAAGATACTATCCCTATAATCATGATACTTTTTCTCTCATGAGCATGAACATTTCTTCTTGAAAATACATGTGTCAATTCAGATATTATACTCAATTAACTGTGTAATGAAGATATTGATTCAAGATCTCTTTGTAATATGACAGGAACAAGAAGATCAAATAGACTTTACTTAGTTGAGGTCATATTTTGGTAGTCATCAGTAGTTCTCTAGGAACTTAGAATGTACCTGCATTTTATAATATCTGTCTTCAAGTGGAATGGTCTACTGCTAATTTATACAGTTAAAACTTTCTTAATACCCTATGGATCTAATTGGAGAAGGAGAAATTACAGGAGCTGGATAAAAAGTCAAATGAAAAGAAACAAAGAATCAATTCTAGGCATGATCCAAATAGTGAAAATTTCAGAGTGAATCACAAATTTCTAAAGGATTACAGGGCAGGAGTTTGACCAGGTAGTTTGTCAGGTGTTGTAATCTTCAGGATGCCACTTTGGTTACTGGTTATGTAACTTGATTTGGTGTACAAGAAAAGAGAGCTCATTTTAGGAGTAACACATTATTTTAAAATAAACTCAGTAAACAGCAGAGTACAGATTCAAAAATCATCTATGCTGAAGTTCCTGATCAAGTCACTTAAAAGAGAAAAATTACTCATTATTTCAACATTTTATATATATATATGATACATAGTAAATTTTGTGAGCTTTTTCACATTTCAAATAATAGTTTTCTTCCCATAAAAGCAAGATCCTTAAATATCCAAATACAAGGCCATCTTTCACTTTCAAGAAATTATATCAGAATAAGAATTCGTAGTTATTAGGGATGTTGAAAAATAGAATGTTAACATTATGATTAATTAGTGAGTCTTACTGGAATCCGGGAAGACTATGTTCTCTGGAAGGAGATGACCATAACCATGAACCGTGTTAGCGATCTCAGGGAAGGCAGAGGCAAACACTTCAGCTTCCGCTCACAGGGAGCACTCCGGACTCCCGAGTAACAGCAGCTAAAGGCGAAACGGCTGCCCTTCTTCTACGCATGCTCAAAGCAGAGCAGCTCTTCACGCTTTCCAAAGGACCTCCTCACACACCTCAATTAAAACTCGATTCCTCCCGACACGGCCGACCCTGTCCTCCCTCTCCCTCTCACCGGAGCCTTCACATTACTTCCTACACGTTCTGGGCTCCAAGGAGTGCTCAAACCTCTTCTCAAACTCTCCTTGACCATCGAGACATAAGATACGCGTTTCCCTTCATTTTTGCTTACGCCTTGCCTCTCGCCATGTCTCCTTTACTATCTCGTGCATTCTTTTCTGTATTTCGAATCACCATTTTCAATTATTCTTCACCAACTTATGTTTAAATATTAAAACCATGTTATAAGCCTTTTCTTTTCTTTTTAAGGCTGAGAATTAACACAAAGGCCACAGTGTTGTGAAAGCTCTTTTTACCACTAGGATTTTGCTTTCCTTTTTGAGCCTTACGGACCTGTTACATGTCTCGGAGGGAGAACTCCCTTTCCAACTCTAGACTCTTGGATCAATAAGAGACACACCTGTCCCCTGGGTTGTTTTGTGGTTGTTGCTGCTGCTGCTGCTGGTTTGCTTTTGTTTTTATTTTGCTTAAATGCTAGATTTAGGGTGTTGACATTTAACTTTTCGTCCCTCCATCTCTTACCAAACGCTGTGCTCGAGTGAAAGCGAACGGTCGTGACAGCAGGAAGGGGAAGGGCTCTGGGGTTGGAAGCGTGCGAGCTGACCTTGCTCCGCGGGACACCGCGCCGCAGTTCTCCGCTGCCCTGTGCCCCCGCTGCTTCCCGCTCCCGCCCAGGCTTCCTCCGGTTAGCTGTGTCTCCGAACACGGAATCTAGTGGCCACGGCCGGGGGTAGAGTTTCATTCCCCCCAGTCAGGCACGACCTGCGGCACCTCCGGCAGTTAGTCCGATGCGCTCAGGCCCCCCCCCCCCCCCCCGCCCCGCGCCCCGAGATGCGTTTCATTGTTCCACTTCATAAACGAAAGACTTGAGACCTAGGGTTTTTCCTAAGGTGTCGGGACTAAAACTGGAGGATCTGGGTCATGCTGTTAACAGGAGACACGATGTGTTTGATACCGAGTAGAAAATAAACTCATGGAACAGGGACACAGGAAACTCTGTTCATCAACTCCCGTGAAGGCACTGTTTCCCCAATCCTGCTGAACAGAGGTACACACAACAGAAAGCGGCAGTGGACGAGGCTGTGCGAAGGGCCATTATGAAGAATCCTGTGGCATGAGTCAGGGCTACTGTAATTTTGAAGTCAGGCGTCCTTGCCGTGCTGCCCTTAGCATTGGGTGTTCGGGTCCCTTACCTCTCCCCGGCTCTTCTGGTGGGGTTTGTGTAACAGTAAATTGGACAGGTGGCGATCTTCTGGGTTACAGAAAGGAAGCATGTGGAAAGATTTGCTCTAATGACACGAAATTACAGAGCAGCAATATTCAGTGTGAGGCAGCACAGAATCCTCTTCATGAGAACGGAGAGTGCTTCAAGCCAGAGCAATATGGTCTGTGCGGAGCGGTCACCGGCTACCTTTCCTGATAACGTTGCTAGGATATGAAACTCCAAACGCACCGTGAGTGTGAAAGTCGGATTTTTATATCGCAAAAACAACAGCACCAAAGAGCGGATGGGGTGGGGGAGAAGGGACAGGAGAGAAAGAAAAGAAAGAAAAGTCAGGAAAACAGTCAGTCCCTGGTGCTTTTCCTGGGCAGGAGAGGCACAGGGATGACATCACCGGCAGCCTATCAGAGCACTCCGGCTTTGTTCACGTTCCGAAGCCCTGTCATCATCGCGATGCAGCCCAGAAATGAAAATAGAACCATCTCTAAATATACAACAATGAGAGTGGCACACTGCTTTAAAAGGATGAGAGAACCAAGAAAAACTCCACAAATCATAGTCCTCCTTTCAGAAAGAAACTCAAATTCAGCTCCTGGAGCCCCTAACCTTGATGTTTATTTCAGTCAGCTCGAGACTCTCCAAACTGGCAGGGAAAGCTGATTAATTCAGGGCTGAGACTCCTCCCGAGTCGTTCCGGTTCGTCCCTGGGTGTGGGACAGAGGCGAGTCTACACCACCCTGCAAGGCTACAGTGGGGCCGTTGCCACGGTGTGAAGGGTACAGAAGTCTGCTGGTCTGGGGCCAAGATGAAGGAAGAGGGACCCCCCAGCGAGGCAGGCAAGGGTCTGTCATTGTCAATATGTTTCACTAAGCTAAAAGCACAGTTTATAGTTGTTGAAGTTTGATTGATCTGTTGATAAACACTAATGTTTTCCACTTGACAATTTCTCCATGTTAATTTCTTTAAGGCTGGCAGTCCTGCCTGGCAGGGCCCTATAAATAGTATCAGTGTCATCATCCTTTTTAAGTTATTAATGAGCCATCGTGTTTCAAGGGGCTGGGATTTGGGGACAGGTTGTGCTTGACTGCAGATTCTGACATTGATATGCTGGTATTTGGAACTTGGTTGAGAGGAGAACATGTTTTTCAAAAATATTACAGCACTGTCCAAATGCATCCATAATAAAAGAGAGTTGTTCGTAATTAGTGACTAATTAAACTTTGGAGAGTGAAATAAAGTGCCAAGCCCCTGTGCGAGGCACGTCCTTGTTGCCAAAGCATTAGGACTGCCCCCGCCATGACGCAGCTGCCCTCTGCTTTCTTTGCTACCTCTCCCTACACGGCCCCTTTTATCACCGAAGTAAATGAATGCTTGACTCTGGAAATCAGCTTTAGCTCAGACTGTTCTGTCTGCCAACTGGTGACAGGGGACCCGAGCAGACTTCTCCAATTAGCAGATCCCCCAGCAGGCAGCTGGACACGCTGTGTGTGTGCGGACAGCACACTGTGGCAGCTGAGGCCCTGGCTGAGGTCTCCGGTGCTGGCAGACGGGAGCCCTAAAGCAGGTGGACACACAGACCACGCAGCACCGTACCGCTGAAGACGTTTTCTCAGTCTGGGGCGTGGGTCACATAAGCACCAAACGTGTCACGTGATGTCTAGGGTGAAGGTGGCTTCTGTGGTGGTGGCTGGATGTCTAGGTGGGGCCACTGCTTTCCAGGAGGCAGCACCATGCACAGGCCAGCTGAGTGGCTATGATGACAACTCAGGGTCCTTCCAGATTTAAGTCTCTGCATTGTGACCCTGAGACCCTTCGCTGGGCCAGAAAGCAGTTGAAGTTTGTCTCTGTGCTTCTGTCCCTTCTAACTATCCTATTTTTCTTCACTGATTCCCACCTATCTTACCCATATCCATTGGGATTTGCTTTTGAATTCGTATAAGTAAACACTTCATTCTTCTTTTCAAAAGTCTCTCTCTATATATTTGCAGAAATTGATGATTTAAAAATATATTCCCATTCAGCATGTCAATTCAGAAGACCCTCGTCTTGCAGCTTGATTTCAGAAAACACCAAATATGATGCCCTAGTATCAGCCCTGACACACAGAGAAGAGCTTGAACATTCATTGTCCATGAAAGGTATTTTAATCCACGAAAACTAAATGGAAGCAGGCTTTCCATTTGACCCTTGGGCCTCTCTGCTTCCCACCTCTTCGCAAGAGAACTGATCAAAGATAATAGAACAAAAGGCAAATTTGATATATCAGTTCTTTTTCGGTAGTAATCTAAATTGTCTACCATTCGAAGAACATTCAGGGAAATTTGGGTCGGTACCTTTCTGCAAATCAACAACTTCCTATACATATAATTAGCTATAAACTGGCACCAAAGAAACAAATGTCTGAGTTCAATAGTTTAGTTATATTTAGAAGCAGCACAGTGTATTTCTGAAAACAAAGGTCACTAATCTGTTCACAGTTGGAATGAGAAATGGTTTCATAATACTGAGACTTGTTTCCTTACAAAAGAAGATCATTTGAAGTACTTAAGGAATAAATAAGTTTAAATTAATGAAATTTATAGATTCATGCTTTATATAACAGGAAGTTGGATTAAAGTTGAGATATGATTATAAAATGTTAACTTTTAAAAGGCAGTGATAAAATGGTAGAGGAACTGAACATGCATGCTCTTTTACCTGGAGAAAATTTGGAAGTGTTGTTTGGACAATTTAACAATAAAAAATACTAGATCACGGCAGTGGCAACCTTATTGGCACAGCTACCTGTTCTCAAAAAAGCTAATGTGTTCGCGGCGGCTTGACTGGGCACCACTGTGAGCTCAGGGCCAGCCTGAACTACAAAGTGAGACCCTGTCTCCAAAAAGCAAAAAAAAAAAAAAAAAA